>CABEEJ010001335.1:63809-84447 GCA_901482245.1 Timema douglasi | reverse complement strand
CCCCCCCCCCCCCTTAACCCATGTCTTACTATGCGTTCAAACGTTCGCCGAAAAACAATAGCAGAGCAGAAACGTATTCACTTGAAGGACTCTAAAATCAATCACAAGATGTCAGCCTCATCTTCGCTGTTAATTCGGTGCGACTTGAAATAACCTTAGCTTTCCATTTTTTTGTGCGACTACATCAGCTTGGCAGAAACAATCGAATTTCCAAAATTAACAGAGTCAGGGCGCATGCGCCTACAAAGAGAGATAGTATAAGACAGCTTCTTTTACTCTTGTGAGACGATTTGAAATAACTCGTTAAATGGAAATAAAGTGTGTCGTTATTCTTTTGTTTTGATTTTTTCACAGAACGACACAATAATTAGAAGAAGAAAAAAATAATTGTAACATTAATCTTGAATCTGTTTATCCACTAGAAAAAGGGATATGTCGGAAATAATCTGTTTTTAGTTTGTGGTGTCAAGCCTCATGGATCAATATATATTTCTTTCTGCTCACGAGGGAATTGTTTTTCCACTCGAGCAGATTTTCCCCCTCTTTAATCACCGCGTTTCACCCTCTGTTCAGACTATACACATACCACTCTAATGGGGTAGGGGTGGGAAAGGAAGCATGTAATGATATAGATTTTCCCTTTAGGAATATTACAAATCAAAAGTTACCACCTTAATATATTTAAAGTTAATAGACTATTTTATAATATTAAACTCAATTAATCCATATTTGTTATAAAATCTTCTCTTCTGGTTTAACACACCTGGGTGGTCATTTCATTTTATTCTTTACATGTTGACAAATACTCTCTGTCGCCAGGTTATTACTACTCTTCTAAGTGAAAAACAAGCCCCCCTCAAATAACTTTGTTTCTTTCTCACATTTCAAATAATAGTGATATAATAGTGAAATCTCATAGAATTGAAAGATTCTGTAAGCCTTCTTCTCTGACTATATACAAGTAAAAAGGGTTCTCTCTATCTCTCATTTCGCCTGCAACCCCGCTGTAGCTAAGGTCCACGGCACGCTACATCCAAAATTTCACACTTTAAAGCTTTCGCTTGTAAAAAAAACATTTTAGCTCTTGACTGTGATAATTTCTGCATTTGAATAAATTAAACATACCGTAATTAAAATACCTGTGTTTACATCATAAAATATACTCGATGTTCAAATTGTGTAAAACTACGTTTACATGTCATTATTATAAATCCTATGGAAAAAAAACTAAAAAATCATGAAAAGAGAACCCGAGAAAATGTAACTTAACAGAATATGAAGTGGAGGCATGGAGAAGATAAAACTACCAGCATCTTCGTTGTAAGAGAGTGGGAAACCATTTAGGAAAAACCATCCTCAGTAGAACTGACCGGGATTCTAACCCTGATCGCTCCGTCATCAGCAGGCCAGTCTAACATGATAATGACACCTTTAACCGATCTTCCACTGAAACTGTTTAATGTATATTAGATGCCCCTTAGAATACTAATAATATTTAGCACCGCGTCTTACTACCCGTTCGGGCTATACGCTTTAAGTACTAATTACTCTAATGGAATAGGAATTGGGAAGGTTGAATTAGAGGAAGTAAACCCGCATTTGCGTGGAGGGAGAGTGGAAAACCATTTAGTAAAAACCACCCCCAGTTCACCCGACCGAGATTCGAACCTCGATCTCCCCGTCCTCAGCAGTCGAGCTCAACATGACAAGCGCGTTAGCCAACTACGCCACCGAGGCGGGGTTGCCTCTCAGAAGCTTCAACTGGACAGTGGTATGGTTAAAGGCATACAGCAAATAGAAAAACACACACACACCCACATACTTTTTTGCACTCAACATAGATTATATTTGATCATTTTACCGTATTTAATTATTCATACGTATAGATACGGTTTATTAAAATTGACAGCTCAAGATTACATGACTTTTATGTATGAATATGAAATAAGTATTAGTAACGTTTGTAACTGCTTTATATTGTTATTCCAACCAGAAACATATAATATATATTAATTGAAAAATAAGTTATTGAACAACTTATTAATGCTCTGAGCGAGTTTTAGTACAATTATAAAGTTACATTTATTAAAATATGATAAATATATATATACATACATACATACACACAAATATAAACTCCAAGATTTGGGTGGTAAAAGTAGGTCAAGGTCAAACAAATAAAAAACGATAAAATAAAAAAATAGACCCTTTCAAAATTGAATTTGAAGTCTTTGGGTAAACTCGATTGGCTTTTGAATTTTTAATGTCAACTAGTCAAGAGAATAATTGAAAATAAATTGAAGATTTAGTTCAAACAAAGAACGTTTCGTGGTATTAGCACCACCTCTGTTTCCCATAAAAATTATTGTGTATTTAACTTTAATTGGTTAACTTACTACAAAATAAAATAATTTCTTTTAAAAATAAAATATTCATATTTACATTGATACATTTTTGATCGAACATTGAAATTTCTCAAATCTCTTACTCCATTCACCTGTGATCCACGTCTTACTACCCATCCGGACTGTCAATTTATTTGAGTAGGGATGATGAAAATAAAATTAAGTGTAAATTCACCCGCATTTGTGTAAAATTAAATTGAGAAACCATCTAGGAAAAAAAAATAGTACAGTTTGTCATGATAATAACCCAGGAAAACTGGATTGGACGTGATTCACACCTTGCTCTGCGTGTGAACCAATGTGGGTTAATTAATTTGCTAATTGGGAAGAATTATATGAAGATTAAAGCGTTGAAAAAATACATCTTCCACTGGAATAAAAAACAACTAAGGGTGACCATTAGTATCCAAAACTCGTCTTAGTAATTGATTTTTCGTCTGTTATTAAGTTCACGATCATAATGTTAGTCAACATCCTGCTAGAATCAATGCACCATTCACTCGCTACCTTCTTGGAAATAATACTTTAGAACGTATTAAGGTTTGGTAGGATTTATTTCAAGGTTAATGTGTCAATATCTAGCCTGGAGGGCAGAGTTCAAAGGTTATTTAACTCAATGACTTTTAAAAAAAAAACAACAACGTGAAAATTGAATATTCTCTCTTTAAAGCGATTGACTCTTTTCATTTGGCGTGAAAATGCAGAGCCATGGGAACATACGGTTATCTTTAAGAATTTTTATTGTTTTGCAATTTTATTTTTGGAAACGGTTTGTTCAAGAATAGAAGTATGTTATTTAAGCTATATTATTTTCAAATATAGATACTTCCTCTATAATTTTGGCAGTGATCAAATATCGATAAAATTTACATTTTACAATAGAAAACTGCCAGTTTCATAACAAAAAATAAGAAAATGTAACAATTAATAAAAATTAATACATTATTATCTTAAAAGGGGTGTTGAAAATATTACACTAAAAATTTCATTCGTTCTCGATAAAATTGATATTTCCAAATGTATGATTTTTCCACACGACTGTCCGGCAGCTAGCGCCATCTACGGTTTCCGTGATCCATCTATTCTTGTTAGCGCGGAAGGATACTTTGGTCGGTTGTAAAGCCACGCCATGCCTTTCACCCTCCTGCTCACCATCCCACAAAATAGGTTTTAGACTTGTAATCGACAGGGCCAAAGGCCTTAACGACGTTGCCTAGGAGATTTCTAAGGTATTTTCTGAAGCGGGTTGCATCTTAACTTGACGCACCTAATCACTTTGAGCGCTATTACATTAAACGCCAGTGTACTTTGTTGATAAAATAGTAAATAAAATGATTTATTCTCTCTTCAAGGCCTCTTGTTTATCTGTTGATAGGCCTCAACCCCCCCCCCTCCCCCCACCCTCTTTCTCTGGCAAGTTTATACACTCACAATAATATTTGATCTTTGAAAAAACATTGACTTGCTTTTTGAAATCATCCTTTTTTTGTTTCCTATTCTAAATAAAGATATGCTACCACATAATTTTTTAATCCACATCCTGGCAGGAAGACTCTTATAGGCAAGTTTCGTGACCAAGCCAAATAGCCTGAGTTGAGGATGATTTATAAATAAAATAGGTTTACAAAAATAAAAAAAATACCATAAGATAAAATTATTAAGTTTATGACACTGCATATTATTTTAGAGTTATTTAAAATTTTATGTTTTGTTTCAACGTTATGTCCTTAAAGACTCACCAAATAAAACGTACATTCACTAACATGGGGGTTCTTATCTTGACCGGTCATGACGTCACAGTTAGACAACGTCCTAAGTGAGTTTTGTTGCAGTGTTTTTTTTTAAGTCAATACTACGTCGTGCCATTAGTGATCTGTATAAAATAAATTTGACCACTAGTACTGAAGTCAAATGTAGTGTGACGAAGGTCTGAGGGTTCAGATACGATTCTATGAATATAATTACAAATTAAAAACCTGTGGTTTGGTAAGTGGTTTTGTACTGCATCAAGTCTTAGTGTGACTCAATGGTTTGTATTGCGGGTGTGAGCAACGCGTCTTACTACCCGTCCAGGCTATCATAATTTATTTAGTCTAGTGGGGTATGGATGAGGAAATGTAGCAACATTTAAATAGAGGAACTAGGACATCATTTAGTGAAAATCACCTTCCCTGCACCTAGCCGGAATTAAAACCTTGACCTCTAGGTCACTGGAAAAAACAGACTAGATTAGTTTGACGTTTGGTCCACTTGCCCACTGATGAAGGAAATTAGATAGTTTAATTTGCTCTGTTTTTATTGAAACAAATTATAAAATCATTAAAAACTTTTTCATTGCCTATCAGTGTACTATTTTCTCCCTCTTTCTATCCGTCTTTATTTTCCTCTATCCCTCTCTTTCTCTTGCTCCTTCTTCTTCTCCCTTTCTTCGTTTGTCAATATCTCCGTGTGTCTTTCTATCTATTTGTTTGTCTTTCTCTTCCTGTCTTTATCTTGTTTTCTCTTTTCTGTGACTCTCTTTGACTCTTTCTTAAGTTTATTTCTCTGTATCTCCCCTGTCTCTATCCGGTTTTATCTTTGTCTCTCTCTGTCTTTACTCTCCCCTGTCTCTCTCCATCCCACTGTCTTACTCTCAGTCCAGTCTATCTATCTCTCTCTCTCTCCCCCGTTTATGTTGTTGTCCCACGTAAATGACATGTCTGACGCCTTTTTGAAACTATTATTATTATTATTATTATTATTATTATTATTATTATTATTATTATTAGCACCGCGTCTTACTACCCGTTCGGGTTATACTCACTTACGCTAATGTGTAATGGTAGGGTGATTGTGAGATGAAATGGAGGAGCCACAGTTTAACGTGGGATCCGAACCACGGTTGAGACCTGGCATTCCCCACATTCACAAGATGTCTTGTCAGAGGTTGAAGGAAGGGTTTGGTAATCAGATAAATCTGTGCCGGGACCGAGGATTGAACCCCGGACTCCCAGCACAGAAGTCTGACACCTTACCCCTAAACTACAAGGTCACCCCTCTTTGAAAGTGTTTTACAGATTATTTTCCGTCTTCAATATACGATGGGGTTTCACAATAAATATAAATTCGGGTTGTGAACGTGTCTGGAGAAGGGGTGACACCCTCGTCTCTTTCCCTCGAGGTCAACGATTGTTCTACAGTGGAATGAAATATGTGATTCGTGCTCGGAGGCGTATCCAATTCTAGATTTGATATTAATATCTTCTTTCCTTCNTTTTTTTTTTTTTTTTTTAAGTGTCTGCGTTTTGTTGGCGTAAGTATTCGCATATCCTTGTGAAATGAAGGGATTTATTCCAGCTTAAGGCGATCGTAACTCTTGACTGCAGTAATTCCTATGGTGAGTGTTTTCCTATACGTGACTGGTGATACGAGGCTTGAATCTCAGTCGGATGTCCTTAAGAGGGGTGTTTCCAAAATTCTTTCCCACTCTCTCTCTCTCTCTCTTTCCACGCAAATGCGGGCACAATTTATTTAAATATGACCTTCCGAATCCCTTAATTAGTATTTAGTACATAAGCGTATAATCGGAGTGGGTAGCAAGACGTGGTGCTATTTTTTTTCATGTTTTTTTTGGGGGAAGAAGGTGGTGATTTGTGACCTCGTGACTTCCTAGAGATTTAATTACATACGATTTCTTTCACATGCTTTTACCGGTAAGGTCCAGTGTGGAATATGTATCGATTATTGAGGGGTGTTTTTCCACCTCTTCAATTAAGCCTTCATCATATTCTGGGGAAATATATTTCACAATTTTCAAACAAAGGAACAATCAAACAAGAAACAACATTTTAACCCTGTTAAAATCCTGGATCAGTCTGGTTCTGGTCGCGGTATGGAGCCGCCAATCTTGCTCCTCTCAAAGGAACTCTTTTTTAGTACGTATTACTACACATTCGGTTTATACGCTTACGTACTAATTACACTAATAATTTTAGGTATTATAAAGGTTGTATTTAGAGGAGATGTACCCACATTTGCGTAGAGAGAGAGAATGAGTGGAAAGCCATTTTGGGAAAACCACCCTCAGTACATCTAACCAAAATTCGAACTTTGATCTCCCCGTTGTCATCAGCCTGGTCTACTGCGAGAGTGGCACCTTAGACTATGCGGTCACCGAAGTGGGTTTTAAGGAGCTGGTCACATAACAAACTACTGAATCCGTTCCAGTCAATGGGTCACGATCACAGTTCATGGTCGTGCTGGGGAATTCCACCTTTAGCCCGCACCGGTGATCCGATGATATATGACATCACTCTCGCAATAAACGGTATTGAGGGGGACTGTAATGTCGGAGTTCGATTCTAAGCCGTGTATATTGAGGTCCACCCCCCCCCCAATAGTTTTCCAATCTACCTAAACACCACAGTGGATCCATTTTCTCTAAATTTCACCTTTCTCATCCCTGTCCCAATAGAGTAAATATGCGGATAGCCCGGATGAGTAGAAATACACAAGTTACAAAATAATAGATTGTCCTACACTTAATTTGTATATGTACTATTTACAATTATAATTAGGAACCACATTTTTAAAATTAGTTACAAGTAAACTTTTTTTAAATAACTTGTACTGTACATGTAAAAAAATATATTGTTTCGATAACCATATGAATTACTCTTTTGCTTATACATTTTATACAAAATAATTACAGCCATTAAAAATGTATATTTTTCAAAAATCTGTCGTAAGTAAATTAACCTCTAATGATTTATTCATAGAAAAATATGTATGGTTTATGCTGTAAAATATTATCCAGATACCCATTTTTAACAAAACCATTACATTTTTTTTTTAAATATTTCAAATTTTCAAAAATCATTCATTTGTGAACCACCCTTACATTCAGTTTTATCTGAGAAATAAGAATATAGACCCCTGAATACCCATTTAAGAATAAAATCGCTACATCTTTTTTCAAAATATTCAAAAAATTTAAAACTCCGTATTTAGTAAATTATCCTTAAATTTTGGTACAAAATTGGAATAAATATTTTTCATTGAGTTATGATCATATACCATCTAAATATCAAGTTTTAACGAAATCTTTTTAACTAAATCACCTGTAGACATATCTTTAAGCCCAATTTTTTTTTTTAGTTCTGGGGCACATAATACATCTAGATTCGATATAAACTTAAGGCTGAAAATATTAACGTTTAGAATAAGTTATTTATATTAAAAAGTGTTTTTGTTTGTATATTCAACTTTAACCATCACAAGGCCAACTGAAAATATTATCTGGTAATAAATTTAAAAGATAAATGGGGTATTTTAAATAAGATGCTATTTTATAGTTCTGATTGCTTAGGTTGACAGTGAAATGTAATTGGAAATAAACGTCCTCATTTAATTATCTTATTTAATTTATCGAATCAACGTTGAGAGCAATTTCATGTATGTATCCTATGATTTTGAATGCAGACAGGAAACGCTTCTTCAAGGTGCGGTCAACATGTACTTGAACGAACCTAAACTTTGTGTCGTACAGATGTGTTGCATGGCCTGCATTCATATAAAGGTAAATGGCCATTATTGCACTTAATGTTGGGGCAATAGGATTCACATATTCAATGGTGATGTCACAATGGTCCAATTTTTCGGATTTATAAAACAAATTAAAGCAAAAATATTTAAGGACATCACCCCCCTAGGCTACGATGAGAAGGGCTATGATGGAAATTAAAAAAAAATAGGTTGAAAAATGGACTCCACAGCACATAATGAACGTTGGGAGAATCATGTCCATGCGTTATGGCCCACTCCACTTTATTTACTCGCTGAAATTTCTCCCGATATCTTTGTCCAAGATGCCCAAGACATTAGGCTTGGACGAGTCTTTGGCCAAGGGACATTTCCCCCATTTTTTCAATAAAAAATAAAACGTGGGATATAGGGGTCCCTTGCCGCCAAAGGAGGACTACGGAACGGTGAGATGTCGGTTGAGGGAAAGGAGCACTTTGAGAAGTGGTATGACGCGTTGGTCAAAGAAAATGATGTCTTTGAATCTAACCTCAATGTGGAACTGTATTGCGTGAAAAATGTATAGATCCTATGGAAGGCATGCCTGAAGTTTAGAGACATGCTTATGGAAAAAGCAAAGGTTAATCCTTTCAGCGAGGTTTACCGCCGAAGTCATCTTAAGGAGAATACCGTCGTCACCATCCATAATGGTGGTTACCAGTGTGCAGACCAACAGTGGCACGTCGCCGTACAATGGCTCTGCTGGGTGGTCTACTAACGCGGTGTCTCTATCCTTCATGCGGGTAATGGCCGTGAGGAATATGTGTTGGGGTGACGTGTAGATGGCGTTGTTAAAGCTGGAGATATCACCACCGTTTTCCAGTTCTGGGGCTGTTATTGGCACGAGTGCCTTCTCTGTTATCCGGACAGAACCACCCCTAACAAAAACAGCTGCTACTAGACCATGGAGACGCGCTTTAAAGCGACCATGGCTTGCGTGGGTAAATTTAAGAATGCCGAATACATGGTCATAGAGATGTGAGAGTGTACGTTAAATGCGATGAAATGCACAGACAAGGACTTGAAACAATTTGTACTCCAGCACGAGGTGTATACCAAGGAGCTTCTCAGTTTCAGGGACGCATTCTTTTGCGGGCGTACAAATTTTAAAGTTCTTACACAAAGCAGACCTTTCTTGTGGAGAGAAGATCAAGTAATTGGATGTGTGATAATTGTATCCTTACGTTTGCAAGTACAAAAAATATCCCATCGGCCACCCCAAAATTCACATGTAACCAAATTGTCCGTCTTTAGATAAAGTAGAAGGCATAGCCAAAGTTACAGTGACGCCTCCGCGGGATTTATTTGTGCCCGTATTGCCTACATGGATGCACAACAATTTAATGTTAATCTTGGGTAGGAAATGAGGAAAGTATAAAAAAAAAAGGCACGAGGCAGCACAACGACAAAAAATATCGCTGTATGACAATCATCTTGGTGATTGACGAGATCCGGAAAGCCGTTGAGAAAGGCTACATCGTTGAAGTCATACACAAAGTGTGCGAGTACAATGTATCCTTTTAAGATCTTCAGAAACGTTCTGGCGGATTGTTTCACGTTTACATTAATACTTTTTTGAAAATCAAACAAGAAGACAGCGAATTCTACAGAGTGGTGTACCTCACAAGATGAGAAGTTAGCTTATATTCAAAATTATGAGGAAAGTTAAGGGGTAAATCTCGATTTCGGCTCTGTTTGTAAAAACCCTGGTCTCCGCACTCCGGCTAAACACTTTTCAAATTCACAATGGGGAAAGTTTGGGAAAAAACCCGATTTACCACACGTAGCCTTTGTCAACGACTATCAGGTCATCCACAATTATCTGACGGAGCCGTACATCACCGTAGACAGCGTCATTAATGTAAATGATGAGCTTATGTTCCCAACTACAAGGATGCACGTGACGCGTTGCCCTAACCCTAACACGAGTGTTGTAGTGGCATGCTACACGAATGCTATGGCTAGGTTGCACTTATACAGCATCCTTGAGAAATTGGGGAACCGCGTTCTGTATCACGATACAGATAGCGTTCTATTCACGGAACGTCCCAGCGATTGGAGTCCACCGACCGGAGGCTTTTTAGGTGATCTCACTGACCAACTTCAATATTACGGTCCGGGAAGCTATACTAGCACCTTTGTATCTGGTGGCCCCAAGAATTACACGTACCGAGTTTGTGTTGGTGGCGATCCTGCCAAAACAAAAACGGCATACAAGGTTTGTGGGTTCAACATAAACTACGGCAACCGGAACGACGTTAATTTTAACGTTATGAAAGCAATGGTCACCAACAGGCCTCAGAAAGATACATACAGATACCACACAAAATTGTAAGAAAAGGTCTTGCTACTGTATGTACCGTTTCGCAGACTAAAGTCTACAGACCTGTGTACACCAAATTACGGATAACCGATGATTATAATACGTTGCCGTTTGGGTTTCAGAGTCCTTGTAAACGCACTCACCACGACTAAATGGAGATAATTTAGACGAGCTGAATAATTACCTTTATTTTTTCTTTCACTGTAGACAGTTCCACTAACATACCATCTTTCAAAGATTTGATATTTTTTGTCATATTTTATTCTGCATGAAAACACGTATATTTTTTATTGATTTATTTTATGCACCCGAGACACCTTTTTTATTATTTTTCTATCCGCCAGTACAATCCTTCACCAACCTGATTATTTCTAGTCAAATATAATTAGTTGTTTGTATATATTTTTATTCTATTCAATTTTTTTCCTTGTACATATTTTAAATTGAAACCATCTGACTGTGTACATATATTCAAATTTTCTTTAAACTGGACTTTGTAAATTAATACCGAGGCCACTCTTTCCGTCACGAACTTAATAAATTTATTATTGTTTCCTTAACACCTAAACATGTATAATTTTCTTCAAGGTGAAAGATACATTTCATAACTATAATTTTTATAAATAAATATTCCAAGTATACTTTTCATGGCGGTAGCCATATTTATAAAAAAAAATATTTGTATAAATAAATATTCTATGTATACTTTTCATGGTTGTAAAATATTTATTTGTGTAAATAAATATTCCAAGTAAACTTTTCATGGTGTGAGCCATATTTGTAAAACTTTTATTTATACAGATAAATATTCCAAGTATACTTTTCATGGTGCAAGCCACTTTTATTTGTAAAAATAAATATTCCATGTATACTTTTCATGGTGCAAGCAACTTTTATTTGTGTAAATAAATATTCCAAGTATACTTTTCATGGTGCGAGATATATTTGTAAAAACTTTTATTTGTATAAATAAATATTCAAAGTATACTCTTTATGGTGTGAGCTATATTTGTAATTTTTTGTGTAAATAAATAAATACTGTAAACTATTATATTTGTTTTAACGTCCACACCCAATCACCCCTCTCCTATCCTATAAATACAACTTTATTTATCTTAGAATTTCAGTCCCAAACATTATGAATACGTTGAAAAATTCAGAATAATACAATTTAAATACTTTTACTTTCTATCTAGGTAACAATCTAAAGTCACAATCATTTATAAATTAATATGGCAATGTTTCTATCTCCTTCCTGTCTTTGATCCTCCAATTCAAGGGATTTAAAAAATAATAACAACATTTTATTGCTCTGCTAATTTGTAATGTTTGAATGTTATTTATTATGCCAACAAAATATATAGTTTCGAGCATTACAAGATATTTAAATTTGTATTTAATATTACTTATGCATTTTTGTAAAAGTGTAGTTGGCTGTCGTGCATGATTCATGTAGAGCTAGACTTTTGAGGACGGGGGGAGTTCGAGATTTGAATCTCAGGCGGGTAAACTAGTGGTGTTTTACATTCTACCTCTACGAAAATGCGGGCTCAAACTTCCCAATTCCTAACCCATTGGCGTAATTAGTACTTATACGTATAACTCGCACGGGTAGTAAGACGTTGTGATAAAATGTGTCGAATTAGTGTGCTGGTGTATTTTCAATTTTACAATACTTAATAACTGTCAACCCATGTAGCAGGCTAATAGTTTTCCCTGCTTTATGATATAATCTCCACCACTAGTACAGAGTAGGAATGTTTCTCAACTACTTTAAGTGCAAGGTCAAATGACCTCAAACAGCGTGAACGTGCTGATTGTTGTACTCTTAGGAATCTCTCAGTTGCAGAAGTTGTTATTATACTTTCCCAAATTTCACTCCGGCGCAAACGGGTATGCTGTCTAAATGTCAGGCTCATCTATTTATGGCTGGAAAGGTTGGATTCGTGGTTGTGCCGAATGTTAGCAGGGCTAGAAACTTATTGTATAAAAGTGAAGTTGAAATTGGAACCTACGAAGACCACCTACATGCTATTCATTGGGGTACTCCAAATACATCCTTTAGTCAAAATAAATTTCCATTTGATCAAGCGGAGCAAAATAACTAGATGCATTGGCGTGATATTGGATTAGAAGTGTAGCTTCAACGCCCACATGGTGCAAGTGTGTGGTAAAGCTAAGATGCTTATGAATAAGATAATCAGCATAGGGCAGAGACAATTTAATATTCTTAGGCGGATTATAAGAAGATATCATTAGCCCATACTTGTGTCCATTGTGGGCTATGGAGTAAGCAAATGGGCTCAACAATTTTGGAAGAAGAAGCAGGCCAGGTGACTGAGAAGCCTTCAACTGGTTATCCTTCTAAGAGTTCCTGGGGCTTATACTCGATCACTTCAATAGATGCGTTGAATATTATGCTGTGTATCTTTCCGCTTGATCTGGAGATACTAGGCTGAGAAAAGGTGACTTCCTGATAGTCAAAGAATTCAATAGATTTCGAACAACGACTCCTGGGGGAATATTGATGGCATTATTGGAGGAGTGGCAGGACAGCTAATTAGCTAGTGGGAAAGGCAGGATAACAATCAACCTGTTCCCAAGCGTTTTGGAGTGCTTAGAGCTCAGGCACTTTCAACCACCCTCAGAGAACTATCTACTATATCACAGAACGTTAGAGTATAAGGCACTTCTTTTTTTTTTTACATAGTACTTACAGCCATGAAAATGCGATTATGGAAATAATTTACACCATTGTTTGTCAATGTGAAATAACTCAAAACTTAAGACAAAAATGACAATTTAAGATAGAAGTACATAACATTTATGACCTGCTAAGGTACAGTGTTCATTGGAAGCTCCCTGATGAAGCTACAAAGCTACAACAGAAACATATATAAAAGAAAGAGAGGAGTACATAAACAGACTAAAAAAAGAGAATCAGACTGTACAAGGAAAGAAAATACAGTCAGAATTAACAAAATGATAAGACGGATAGTAGGAACGCGCAAAACGACCAAGGAAAATTGAAATATAGATAAGCTAGCATGGTATAATGGGACGCAGGATAATGGTCAGAAATAGCTTTTCCCTGGGTAGCCTAGGTACGTCCTGCCAATGGAGATTCAGAATTATAGAGGTTGATAGCCGCTGATGAGAGTGGAGCCCCACACCGATATCCTGGTAGGGACATGACAAAAGTAAAAGAGTAATCGGTTGATTGTGGGGTATTCCCAAGGATCCTCATGACTCTCGAATCCTTAGGAACAAGTAATCCAGGCTCGGGACCAGTGGCCACTCAGGCCATAATTTGTCCTGAAAGGCTGGATACCACGTAGCCTTCCAGTGTGGCCAACAGCAATAACAGAAACAACAAGAAAACAAGAATGCGCGCTCTCTGAATAACTATCAAAGAAAACGTGCACAAGTATATTTGTGAATGCAGCAACTGCATTATTTTTATGTTAATTAGTAAGTTATGTTAGATATCTGATGTAGTTAAAAATAATAATAAAACTCAGTAGCGTATTCTCTAAGTATGACATAAACACCCCGCTGTGCAAGCTCAGTGTACTACATTCGAATAAATGTAATGGTAAGTAATATCTTAATGTGTGGTGAAAATAAATATTAATATATAAAAGTCAAATGGAGCTAATTATATATAAAAGGACCTATTTAAAGGATAATAAAATAGGTAATATAATATCCAGTAAATATAAAAGTACCTGATCATATTTTGGTACTGCCGTTTCTTCCAGGCAGGACAAGTACTCACGGCTTTGGAAAATGCCACGTATAATTAATGTATAAATCTAGGTTATTTCCTACACAATGAATTAAACCACAACTGAAACCACCTAGCTGCAACTGTGGGAACGCGTTTTAAGGTGCCAGGTTAATTTGTTCTGATATTCCAAAGACAAGAATGTCGGGGCTTGGTTCCCAGACTGGTGTACGTAGGATGGATATTTCTAGATGGTTTTCTGCGCTCTCTTACTCTCTACGCAAAAGAGGGTATATTTGCTCACATTAATCCTTTCTCGTCCAATCCTTTGCGGTTAGCCCGTATAGATGGATCTACATTCCAATTTTTATAAGAAGGACCTTTATCTGATAGCCATAAAAGTAATATCTACTTTCACGAATTCATACGTCAGGTCAGAGTATTAATACCTATGAAATTACGCTTATAGAATATTATTATAGGTATGTATGTTATTAAAAGGCCCTTCCTATGAAAATTGAATTGTAGTGACACGTGATGAACCCTAAAAAGAAACAGCTTTTTGAACAGCCTGTACAAATCGGATGTTGTGTACTAGGGATATCTTTCACTTCTTTTGTTTCCGAACGGGATTTCTCTAATGATTGAGCACTGAGTGGTGCCTACCACATTGTTCCAGTAAGATAATAGGAAAGGTGTTGAACAAGGAGTGCGTTCAGGAATGTGCCGGTCCTCCAAGCAGTAACCAAATACACAGGCGTTCAATTACCGGAAGGCGAGATGACATCCATTCAAGAGTCCTTGCTCTGGACTATAGATGGGAAGAAATCAGCCAAAGTGTATTCCGTAGGCCTTTTCGTAGGGATTTATTGACCGGGTTATAAATTCAGTCAACTACATCTCCTTCCCTAAGAAAAATTCATTCTGGTACTCTGACGAATTAACAGTAGAAAAAATGGTGGCCATTGGAGATGGTAGCCATCAGTGTATCTAAATAAGCTATATCTCGGCTCCTGGTTATTAGATTTTAATGTTATTGTTTTAAAATGAAAGTTAATTTTAATCCTATTCTTTTATATCTTTACATATTTTTCATAAATAAGCTAGTTCTTCTGGAAAATTAGAATTTGTTAAAAGTAAGATCTGGCCATTGAGTAATTTTGATCTGGATCCTCACAGACCATTTTACTTATTATTATTATTTTATACTTAATACTTAGTACCTTCTATTAAGTTATTACATTTTGTACAAAATATGTAGTGGCTTTCCTTAAAAATTGAGGACAATGATTTTTCATACAATTTCATTAAGTTACTATTGAATCCGCTTAAACACTAGCTTGCTGCAGGTGTTTAGTTAAGACTAACTGGAAACGTTAATAACCATTCAAATAAAACCCCTGAGTATGTAAACCATAGTTCGAGCCCTGACTAGTGTGTTGAAACCAAATTGTCAGCCATTTAAAGATTGTGGAAATAAGGAGAACTTGGTTTCTTTGAGAGTGAATTTCCGGTAATTGCTAGGCTATCTGAAATACTTACTTATTTAAACTTTTTTTTTACCTTTGCTAGTGTATAGCTTGTTATAAGTATTGCCAAACCTTGACTCACCGACTTACTTGAAAATTGAAAACTCTGGCATACCTGTCAGTTGATGTATATTAGTTTTAGTTCTTAACAAATACATGTTTTATATTACAGAAACGGGAAACGAGTGTAACCGACATCATGATAGAGTGTCACTGTGGATTACCTAGCCAGTGAAATATTCTGAAAATTGAAGAATGATACCTGGACACGGGAATCTAACCCGGGATACTTGGCTTAGTACGCTAGTGATTTTACCACTGAGCTATCCAGGAATCGTCCCATGCCCAGGTTCATTCTTCCCTCATGTTTTAAGGTAAATATATTAGCTTTGGCTATTTGATTCATTGAAATATTAATAGAAAATTCATACCATTCCTGTAGCTATGTTACAACGACTGGTTGAGTGCATACTTTATCAGGATGGGGTCGTCCTCTGAAGGTGGTATGTCTGGAGAGGATGATGTGATTGCTGGAATAAAACCTAGATTGGATGTGAACTATGAGTTGGGTTACCTACAACATATAATGTTACAGCTGCTGTAGAAACCCTCGTCTGTAAAATTTACATGTCGAAAACACTTGTGACGTCAGTTTCTAAACTCTACTGGTTCATGTTCAAACGACAACAGTCACAAGATGAAAATCTGCCATCAACAAAAGCTGCTCTACATAAGGATGTCCTTCGTGCATATTACCAGCTACTTGTATGGAACCAAGACATTGTGGCCAATCCTCACCTGCCTTCACCAGATGAATACGGTTGGGAAAATGAAGATGAAGAATGGTGTCCTACAATGACGACAGAGCTACCAGCCCCAGAAGTTATCATTAATATAATTAAATGTTCTTGCCAGAAGACCAAGTGTTCTAACAACCAACATCTGTGGTTGCCTCAAGCATAAACTCCGTGGACATAACAGTTGACTTCGATCCCTCCATGTTCATATCGTTACTACAGTATTATTAGTAGTTCTGTTAGCCATAGACCTCCCTCCATTCATCTTAATATCGTTACTACAGTCTAACTAGTAGTTCTGTTAGCCATAGACCTCCCTCCATTCATCTTACTATCGTTATTACAGTATAACTAGTAGTTCTGTTAGCCATAGACCTCACTCACTCCATGCTATTGTTACTACAATCTTACTAGTAGTTCTGCTAGCCATAGACCTCACTCACTCCATGCTATTGTTACTACAATCTTACTAGTAGTTATGTGAAAAGTATACTTTATTTACTTCATGCTCTTATCTTTACCACAATCTTAAGATATCGCTTTGGGTTTCGAGTTGAAATATTTTCTGTAATTTCTCCTGGGATTTGAAGTGGATATTCTTTACTTGGTAATCAAATTGGATGGAAAACAAATTAATAGTATAAATATATTGCATTGTATTAATAGAGAATAACTATTGTTCGCAAGGTTTAATAAGTCAGTCTCACAATATATGTTAAGAATAAAAAAAATAAACAACCTTAGTACTCGATCGATTCAAATCAATTGAGATTTTTTTAGTGGCCACCATATTTAACGGGTAACAAGATTTAAAAAAACATGTACTGAACATACATTATTTGGCCTAGGCTCAAAGAATTTCCCTGCCAAACTTCGTTAAAATTGTTCAAAGCATTGGACAGTTATCGTGGAGCGATCATCCGAACAGACAGACAAACGATATTTCAAATAGTCAGGTTAAAAGGGGACCTCGCCACGCTCAGTCAGATATTAACTAACCTTATTCTAGAATAGATGGGCTACTATTACCACTTATATCCTAGCTGTAGGCTAATCACCAACGACAATGTTTTTGGCCATGCCATGAGATAAAACCCCGGACCTTTAGTACAGTAGATATAAATTATTCAGATTAGGCTTATAAAGCTCAAGTTCATTTCCAAGGGTTTGCAAAATAGAAGGGGAAGGGTTTAACTTGTTGTATGGGGGGCTTGGTTTAGTCCTAGGCAGGGACGCCTTTCAACTGTTGCCCCACTCCTGAATATCAGACGCGTTATGCTGGTTCAAAGTGTTTGGGATAATTTTGATTTTTGAGTTACAAGTGGCATTAGATTGCTAAAATAAGGTGATAAGGGTGACCTTTCAGGAACTTAAATACTGTAATAGTTTTGTATAGATTCATATTACTACCCAGACGCTACAACCAACCCTAGGGTCCGTTGCTAAATATAAAGTGGGATTAAATTACAAATATATTATATATATGATAATCACGGTTATAGCCGCTTCTAAATATCATATTCTTCAAACTAAAACCTTACACCCGGTCACGGGAATGTAAAGAATATGATACTTAAATGTGGTTATAGTCATAATTATCGATTATAATATCTTGGCTATTTAATCCATTATGATATGTGCATTCATACAGTTGTCATTGTACATTCGGCAGCAAAAATCCAACTACCGAGTCTAAGATGGCTGCATTATCTGGTAGCTCGTGATCTTAACTGATCATACTGAGGATTTCCACACGTCCATCACAGATTCTGCCTTAAAATATGAGTGTAGAATAACCCTGGGCACGAGATAACTCCTGGATAGCTCAGTGGTTAGAACATTAGCGTACTAAGCCAGAGGTCCCCGGTTCGATTACCGTATTAAGGTGTCATTTTTCATCTAAAAAAATATAATTAATAAGTGTATTGTCTCAGGTTATGTTTGTTTGTTTATATGTCATTTGATGTATGTGTGGATATTAAATGTACATTCTCAATTCAAGCAACTTTCTAAATCTTATAATTAAATCAAATTTACTGATTCCCTAATACAAAACTATCAATAACAGTACTTATAGTTGACTTGGCGGTCTAGATGTAAGGTGTTGAACTTCTGTTCTGGGGGTCCAGGGTTCAATCCTCGGTCCCGGCACAGATTTATCTGATTACAAAACCTTCATTCACCTCTCACAAGACGTGTATTAATCACAACTTGTGAATGTGAGGAATGCCAGGCCTCCACCATGGTTCGGATTCCACATTAAACTGTAGGTCCTCTATTTCATTTCACAATCACCCTACCATTACACATTAGCGTAAGTGCGTATATCCCGATGGGTAGTGATAATAATAATAATAATAATAATAATAATAAAGTACTTATAGTGGTCCTATAAATTTAAAATTTGGAATATCTTTACATTCTATCATATAGTAAATTATTTTTATAATAATTAAATTAGAAACATATTTACTATACAATTTCCAATCTCAGAGAATAGTCAATTACATCATTTGATTGCATTAATAAACGCGCAGAGTTAATAATCCTATATCCTATTATAAAATAGACTTAGTGTAGACAGTAGCCTACTTACTACGCGAATTAAAAATAATTTAATTGGATGACATAAAACGTAATGGAGGTCTTGAAAGACTTCATTAAAATAAACAAGTCAAGGTATTTTAGCTATAATCATTGTAGTCCTTGCTGTGATAAAATGGTTAAGTTTATTAAATACTAGTTTGCCATAATTACCTAATCTTCTTCCTAACATGTTATTTTCATAATCTTGAAAGAAGTAGAAATTTATCGATATGTAAAGCATACTCAATTTTGTGTGTGTACTTATCCATGCTATAAATATATATACATAGCACTAAAAAGTCAAGTACAGACGAAGGAAGACATTTAACATTCTTTGTATAGAAATCAATAACTAGACACTAATTTGTATCTGTTTTTAACTGGTTGGGATGAAGTATGCTGGATAAATAACTCTCAGTTGTAACTGCAAACAAATGCCATTGCTATTTAATTATTACGATGGAACTAACAATAGTACCTACTTGTCACCTGGTACAGGCGGTGACGTGGGTAAAGGTGGTAGTGTCTTATTGTTTGATTTCAGAGTAACTGAGACGTCGGATCCAAAAACTGCCAGAGTGTAACGAGAAAACTTTTTCAAAATGGTTTCTCGCTCTCCCTCAAATCAAATGTGGGTACACTTCCTCTATATAATACCTTATTCACTCCTGTTCCAATAGTACAAATATGAGGATATCTGGCCAGGTAGTAGAATGAGAGTCATAAAATAAAATAACAAATTATATTAATGACACAATCGTAATTAACTTTGTCATATAGCCTTAGTTTGTCACAACATTTTCAAAACTCCTTCATTAGTTAAGCAACCTCGAATTACGTTTACGCACAAAAATGAGAATAGTCTTATTTATCATATATTATATTCACTTTTTAAAATAAAAACATTTGGAGCTTTTTTATGAAAATTTTAAATTATCAAAAATTAATCATTTATAAGCTACCCTTAAATTAACTACCCTAAAAACACACAAATATAGAGTGTTGTTTTCTATATCAAACACTCACAAGTTATCCATTTTAAACAAAATCGTTAGGTCAGTTTGCAAAGTATTTCGCATTTTTAACAAGTCATCACTAAACCACTCTTACATAAAACAAGTATATACCCTATTTTTCTTAGGAAGCTTGTTTTAGAAATACAAACTTTTTTTTTGCAACCAACATTGATAGAATTTTACTATATTTTAATCATTTTATAACTGTCGATAATATCTCTAAAACTTGACAGCTGCAAATTACACGACTTGAAGTATGCATACAAAAAGTAGATCTAGTAATTATCTATTTGTTAAATACTGGGTTTCTTATGAAAATCAGAGTGATTAATGTTATTTTTCATACCATATATTCCCCAGGGTTTTGATTTTGAACAACATATTCAGACATTACCCGTATATTAATAAGAACAAAATCATTAAAGCCATTTTTGAAAAAGAAAATTAACAAAACATTAACAATAGTCTAATTATTGATTTTTAAAAATAAAATTTTTATTTTAAATTTTTGTAAGCTACTTAACCTAAATTTGAGGATTAGAATCAAAATCAATATAGGGCCAAGGCATGACCATTTATTATCTGAATATCAAGTGTGAAAAAAATTCATCAAATGTTTTTGATCATGGACAGGCATACGGACAGATATACAGGAAGATGGATAGCCGGAAATAAATGTAATACCGACTTTTTTTT
>CABEEJ010001335.1:52085-63683 GCA_901482245.1 Timema douglasi | reverse complement strand
GGGGGGGGGAGAGACATACCACAAAATGTAGAGATCGAATTATCTCGAGGAAGAAAATTCTCAAGATTACAGTACTTTCTCTATATGAGAAAGTAGATACAAAATACAATACTTGTATATGACTCACTTCGGTGGCCGCGTGGTCTAACGCCCTACTTTCACAGTAGATTAGACTGCCGATGACGGGGAGATAGAGGTTTGAATCTCGGTCGGGTGTACTGAGGTTTTATTCCAAAATGAGTTTTCACTCTCCTTCCACGCAAATGCGGGAACACTTCTTCTAATTATAGCCCTCCTAATCTCACAAACCAATTAATTAGTACATAAGTGTAAAAAACGGAATGGGTAGTAAGGCGCGGCATTAAAAAAAATCCCTTGCATATGCGTTTACCAGTAGGAAATCTATTCATTCAGACTGTCAAAGGATCGGTCGTGCTGGCCACTTACAATGTCTCCAAGGTGGATAGTGGGCGACCTCGACAAACACGTTTGGATACATCCCATGGACGAGAAATCGACGGTCCTCCCCCTTCACTCCTCACATACATCGTTCACGCAACAATCGAGTCTAATAAATTTGCACGTCCGCACGCTGATTGCTGCGGCTAATTCAGTCACGTACTGCACCGGGAAACACCTAAAATGAACACAATCCAGGTAGGCCTTGCTCGGATCGAGGTGAAGGTATTACATTTTTTTTCACTTCGTGCATTTACAATAAATTGTAATGAATAGGTTTTGCAACATGACAAGTGGGTCCCGCGATTGATGTGGGAAAATTTAAAATTAAGGTGTTATTTCACATGGACTCTTTATCTTCAAGGTAACCGGCCCCATGGTGTAATGTTCAGTGCACCTCTCTACACGCCTAGGGGTCCTGGGGTCGACTCCCGGCTAGTACCTTGGGTATTTATCCTGAAAGGGGAATTACACCAACGGTCATCAGGGTTTGGACTTAAGTTAGGTTTAAGTTTTTCCACTGGTTCCACACCATCATCTCATCTCATCGGGACATGGGAAGAGCCTCCACGGAAAGCATGTATTATTATTATTATTATTAGCACCGCGTCTTACTACCCGTTCGGGCTATACGCACTTAAGCTAATGTGTAATGGTAGGGTGATTGTGAGATGAAATGGAGGACCTACAGTTTAACGTGGAATCCGAACCACAGTGGAGGCCTGGCATTCCTCACATTCACAAGATGTCTTGTCAGAGGTGAAGGAACGATTTGGTAATCAGATAAATCTTTGCCGGGACCGAGGATTGAACCCCGGCCGCCAGCATAGAAGTCTGACACCTTACCCCTAGACCACCAGGTCACCGCAAAAGCATGTACGATTAGTAAATTCGGGCGTCCCCTGGTGCAACGATACATTAGTACTGGCTGATCGTTCCACAACCTGGGCTACGATTGATGTAGCCCAGAGGCGCGAAATTGTTATACCTTCAAGGTATCGTTGAGGATTGCGTGAGAGAATCCACGAGCTTTCATATCTCCTCTACCTTCTTGTATGATATCGAGGCTATAACTGTCATCTCGGAGTTTATTCATTGAGACAGTCTCGCATATATCTTCCTTTTTATTCATCTTACTTAATTCCTCTTGTTGAAATTACATCTCACAACATCTTATTACAGAGGCAGAAAATAAACACAACATTAATTGCGGTTGCGCTTCCGACATAAAAAGCGCTACAGGTCTTAGAGAGGCCAATATATTGTAAGCAATGCAATGTTGGAGGGCGTAGCTTCAACCGGTAGGAGATAATGATAAACATAATGTATGAACACAGTTATCAAGACATCCTAGTTACAGTCCAATTTTCATTATAACAAAGTTATCAAGACATCCTGGTTACAGTCCAATTTTCACAATAACAAACTTGATAGACGGCTTAAAAAGGTTAGTAAATCTAATTCTCTATATTAATACGTCAAGTCATGATATCTGTAGATATCACGTTTGATAGATCGTATCAATACCTATGAAATAACACTAATATTATAGTAAAAATCTATCATCGTTGACACAAAAAGTTTTTTTCTATCCAAATCCTACAATACTCATTTGTGAGATAGTCCATGTGAGTGTTTTTTATTATTATTTATTATTTAGCACCGCGTCTTACTACCCATTCGGGCTATATGCTATAAGTACTAATTACGCTAATGGATTAAGAAGGTTGTATTAGAGGAAGTGAATCCGCATTTGCGTGGAGGGAGAGTGGAAAACCATTTAGGAAAAACCACCCTCAGTTCACCCGACCGAGATCAGAACCACGATCTCCCCGTCCTCAGCAGTCGAGCTCAACACGACTAGCGCGTTAGCCAACTACGCCACCGAGGTGGGTTCCAAATGAGTGCACTTGTGTAATATATTATAGACAAACAAGAGTACGGCTGCGCATCCAAGAAGTGAGTGAATTTGTGTACTGTATTATAGACAAACAAGAGTACGGCTGCGCATCCAAGAAGTGAGTGCATTTGTGTACTGTATTATAGACAAACAAGAGTATGGCTGCGCATTCGAGAAGTGAGTGCATCTCGTGTACTGTATTATAGACAAACAACAGTATGGCTGCGCATCCAAGAAGTGAGTGCATTTGTGTACTGTATTATAGACAAACAACAGTACGGCTGGGAATCTGAGAAGCGGGTGTAACTGGATGTAGATGATCCCTTAATTAAATAAACTGGTCCTTATTAACCTTTACAATCCTCAGGGGCTAATGTAAGGGACATAGTAGACAGGTTTTTTGACGCCCGAGAAGAAATATAACCAATCTCACACAAACAATGTCCTGTAAGCCTTCAACCTCATTGATGAAATGTTACTAAGAAGTATTTATAAATAACAGTCCAGTTCTTCTTTATGCTCTGCACTGTAGATATTTAAGACATAATAAATTATGTTTCTCTAGTCATGGCACAGCTTCAATACATTAAAATATTCTAAATAAATATGCGATAGATCATTAAATTTTATTTAGAGCTCATTAATCTTCTCTACCTTTTTTTTCCAAATGGCGTATTGCACTGGATATTCCTGATTTTCTTATGGAAGTGGCAGATATGTAGCCCGCTTCTGAGGTGGGTTATTTCGTCTCGATGAGATGATGTGATGATAATGATGATAATGTGGTTCCAGTAGAAGTCTTAAATCTAGTTAATTAATCAGACCATGGCAACAATTCCACTCCCGAGAAAAATACCTACGGTAACCCCAGGAATCAAACCCAGGACCTCTAGATCAATAGCCAAGAATAAGGACTACAATACCAAGAGTCTGACCACCTTCTCGTGACTTTGACGATTGTTCTGTCCATAAGATCAGCAAATAAAGAGGAACCAATGTCGTGAAAATAGTTTTTCAACCAACATTTTATCTAAGACACTCAAAAAAGGGTTCCCGGAAAAATTGCAAATTTCTTCCGTTTTAAGTGCATAATTGCATACATATTTTTCCGGTTTTTTTGTGCATATAAATCCTTAGCCAAGAGATGACCACCACTGTACATCCCTGATGGGGTGGACCGGGTCCAGTGGTGGCATCTCTATTACGTGATGGGCCTCCGCCCTTCCCCTCATGACCCCCCCTGCTTCTCTCCAACCTCTCGGGGGGGTCCTCACGCTCTCTCCTTACCAAGTTCCCACACTTCACCCGCACACCTCCAATACTGATAGGGGATATTATACTGGGCCTCGGTTGCTTGATTTATCAACCATCAAACACGTTGACTGGTATTGTCCAATCCTAATAGGAAGTGACTTTCTTCATCTGACAGCCAGAAAAGTTACTAGAGCTATTTTATACATTCATACGTAAAGTCATGTTATCTTCAGCTGCCACTTTTGACATATGTTATCAATACCTGTAAAATACTATCAGGGCTGACCACACAAAGTTTATATTTTATAAAAGGCCCTTCCTATGAAACTTGGATTGTATTTATTAGTTTCAAATATTTAGATTAACATTATACATCTCACCTCAGTGGTGTATATAGCTAACGTGCTAGTTTCGTGTTGCCGAGAACGGGGAGATCGAGGTTCGAATCTCACTCGGGTGAACTAGGGGTGGTTTTCCCAAATGGTTTTCCACTCTCCCTCCCCGCAAATGCAGGCTCACTTCCCATTAGCGTAATTAGTAGACTATACAAGCGTATAACCCGAACGGGTAGTAAGACGCGGTGCTAAGTATTATTATTATTACTATTATTATTATTGCACAGGTAGTGCGGTGAAAAAAAAAAAACACACACACACACTTCGGTGGTTGATTGGCTTAATATGTCACTCTCACAATAAACTGGATTGACGATGATTGCGAGATCAGGGCTCGATTCCTGGTTGGGTGTACTGAGGGTGTTTTTACCTTCTTTTTTTTCCTTTCTTATTCCACGAAAATGTGGATACACTTCCTATAAAATGTAACCTTATTTATTCTAAACACGTGTCATTATTACATATGCGTAGAATACAAACGTGCAGTAAGATATAAGATGAGGGGACAAAAAACAACAATACATATCCTACATTAATTTTAATTAGCTAAATGAGAGAAGGGTACAAAGATGAAATATACTACCAAACTCCCCAAGAGAAGAAGGAAAGTAGTTATGATAGTTAGTATTATTGTTATTATTATATAATATAATTAAAACAATATAACAGAGGTTACTTTGATAATTTTAATCGCTTAGACATTTATATTGCTAATGTTCATTATATTTTGGTATCATTAACTCTAAGTCACATGACATATCTCATTTTCCTTTACTTATTTAATTAAATGTACCAATTGCCATTAAACCACCAACCCGTCGACCCCAGAAGGGGTTGAACCCATGAATATTGGGTCCTCAGGTGAGCACTTTACCTCAATACCACCAAGGTCAACGACATATATAAAATATGGCTATCTGTAATTATGTAGGTGACCTGGCGGTCTAGGGGTAAGGTGTCAGACTTCTGTGCTGGCAGCCGGGGTTCAATCCTCGGTCGCGGCAAAGATTTATCTGATTACCAAACCTTTCCTTCACCTCTGACAAGACATCTTGTGAATGTGGGGGATGCCAGGCCTCCACCGTGGTTCGGATTCCACGTTAAACTGTAGGTCCTTCATTTCATCTCACAATCACCCTACCATTACACATTAGCGTAAGTGCGTATATCCCGAACGGGTAGTAAGACGCGGTGCTAATAATAATAATAATAATAATCTGTAATTATACTCTCTTATGTTTTCATAGGATTTTACCTACACATACGACCAGCAAGGCCACCCTTAGCAGACGTGGGGCCATGGGCAAGCTCCGTTTGTGGGTCACCCATTTATCTGTCTCAACTCACCCTCCCCAAAAGTAAATTAACTAAAAAATTTAATTTTTGTTTATTGTTATTACAGTGCCTTGCACCTATTTACCAATTTTTACCGTGTAAGGTATTGTAAATGCCTTAAATGGCACGTACATCAAGTGGCCAGTGTTAGAAGCCGAGCTTTTACCCATATTAGGGTTGATTTTTCCCTAACCCTTGTTTCTATTATATTTATCAACGAACTGAATCTGGATAAGGGTACAAAGAACAACTGCCCCGTGTTTGAATTAAATCGTTTAATGAGTTCAAAAGTTTTCATGAGACATATCCACCACATACAAACAGACAAATTCAAATCGGTCGAGTTAGAACGGATAAACCAAACTACATGATTATATTTTTATTTGTTTTTACAATCTGACAATATTCGCTAGTTCGCCTATGCAGGCAGCCTATTATACGAGTGCGCAAACTAAGATTCCCCAGCTCAACTTTGTTTCCCCCCTCTGTCACCTAAATGCGGGGATTCCCAAACCCTGGGGCTATGTGCATCCACACCGATTCCTTACCCCCAAGGATGTTCCCGACGGCCAGACGTAGCAACATTTCACGGATAATTCAAGTCACATTTCATGTTCCTTTCTATGTCCTGCGATTTTTGTAGCGAGTGTTATTCATATTTCTACCACAAACAACATTTACCGTTTGTCTGGACTTGGCCTTACGAAGGAGGATGTCTTGTGTCAACAATCGAACGTAGGAGTGGCGAATGTTGAGGATCGGGGAAGTCCCCGACGAGGACATTGCACTCTATAGTTCTGCACAAATACTAGAAGCAGGAAATTGACTTTTATTAACTGACCAAATATAGGCGAGACACCACTAGTGGAACCGGCACGCTACTCTAATATATTATGTGATCTTATGAATGAGTTTAGATACATTTTAATTAATTTATGATTGTAGACTTCATTGTCTTGTATTTTTGTGTTTCTTCTGTTTGAAACATTTGCCATCCTAGTAATATTTTATCTTTCATATCAGTTTTATAATTCTTTAGGGTGGGAATGTAAGGGATACGAGGAAATGGCAATGTGTTGGCAGTTTCTAGAGCAAAACTTTTTTTTTTTTTTGGCAAATATAAATAAAATATTGCACCAGTAGCAAAGTTTAATTTACTTTTCCTCAGATGGTGACATCAACAGTTGTTGAATATCTGTCATAAACATAGTGGCATTAGACGACAAAACTTTTTAAATGAACAGAAAAAGTTATCATTAAATTCCTGACCCACTTTAACAGATATTCAACAACTCTTAGTATCACCGTGTGAAGAAAATTAAACTAAACGTTGCTACCAGAGCAATATTTTATATATTTTGGACAAAGAAATGTTTTTCTATAAAAATTGCAAGTTCACTGGCATTTTCTCGCGTCCTCTTTAACCTCACCTTAAACCTTGTTACGCACTTGAGAAATAGTTGGCCTGAAACAATGTTTTCGAACCTGTTTCTTTTGTTTCCTAAACGTTTTTTAATATCTTCGGAAACAATTTGCAAACTTGTAGCAAACATTTTTTAAAATTTATCTTTTTATTTCCCAAAGAGAAACTAATGTTTCATCCTCATCCATTTCGAATGAGTTACAAGAAACAATGTTAGCGTGTCTGACGTGTTTGGCAACAAACAACGTGAGGCTTTCACTATCCTGGGAACAACCATTTCGTAAGAGAACTTCAAAATCTATAAGAAACATGCAAGTGAAGTTTATAAAACCACTGATGTGTTCAAACTTCAATCCTGTCAGAAGCTTATTTGCATAATAATACGAACCATTTTGAAGCACTGTACGAACACACCACCGTTTTCTTCTTTTCTGTCTTCTTGAACAGTCCATAGTTTGGACAAAGTACAAGACATAGCGGCCATCCTCATTGGCAGATATCTTGTACACAACTTAACTCTGAGCCCCCTTAGGTGGCCGCATGGTGTAAGGCGTCACTCTCGCACCAGACTAGACAGGGGAGATCGGGATTCAATTCCAGTTGGGTGTACTGAGGATTTATTTTCCCCTAGTGTTTTACCACTTTTTCTCCACATGAATTTAGGTAAATTTAAATAAGTTCTAGTTTCCTCATCTCATTAGGACCACCTTTATGGTATAGTGATCAAAGTTCCTGGCTACAAATCGAGAGGTCCTGGGCTCGATCTCAGCTGCTTCCAATTTTTTTGTAAATTAGAGAAGTGTCTGGAATGGAGTCAACTTAGCCTCGGGAGGACAAATGAGGAGCTACATGAATAAAAAAAAAGAGTAGCGGCTCTAGTCTAGAAAAATGAGATAAATGGCTGAAAGGTTCGTTGTGTTGACCACATAACACCCTCTATCAGAAAATGTTGGCACTATATTTATCCACAGACAGCAACTATTCTGTTGGTATGACTATATTGTTGACTGACGTTATGGAGATCATTTAAAAATATCATTGTCTTAAATGCAGATAAACCAGACAGGTACGAATACACTGTTAAAAAAAAATATTTTCCTATACAACACCTCTATTCTGAAAACGACAGTATTAGCTCAGTTACCACGAGAGGAAACCATTTGGTTTTACTAAATTTTTTTTATAAAAAACGTATGTACTTTTAAAATCTAATATGTTACTTTGACCTGATCTGAAGAAAGTTAATACCCACCTCGGTGGCCGGATTGTCTAAGACGCTACTCTCACAATAAACTGGCTACCGATGACGGGGAGATTGAGGTTCAATCCCGGTCGGGTGTACTGAGGGTGGTTTTATACTCTTACTCCACGTAAATGCGGGTGCACTTCTTATAAATACAACGTTCATAATATTTAATACATAAATGTAATTAGTACATAGGCATGTAAACCGAACGGGTAGTAGAACGTGGTATCTTACAGGTATAGAAAGTATGGTGATCGTCTAAAAAATCGAACTTGAGATTTTGATGAATCTCAACGTTTCATGACCTCCCAAATCCGAAAAAGTTGTTTTTGAATTTCCGTTTGTCTGTTTGTTTGTACCTCCAAAGATATCCTAAACTATTTTACCGATTAGGCTAAAACTTGGTATCTAGGGTTTTCATAGGGTTGCCCTGAAGTATTTCTGGAATTAGATAACCAACCCTAAAATTAAGGGTAGTTTACTGAAGGGCAAAAAGAGAAAAAGTTGATTTCCTCAAAGTTGGCTGTAACTATTTTGATTAAATTTCATTTCTAAAGATTTATTAATATTCCAAACAAAATTACTACTCTCAATATTTTGGAAACATGACTTTAAGGGCCCCGGTCTGATGCGTAGATTATCATTTTCTATCATATCTCCGAAATTATTTGAGATATGAAATTACTTATCATTAAAAATATGTATATATTTTTATATTAAAAATAATTCATTCAAAGCATATTTTTATAAAACCAATAATTTTAAAGCTATACGTGAATATTTATATTTTTTAACTTTGAGAATATAAAAGGTAAAGTATTGCAACCTTAAACAAATCTAGCGTGAAATGTTGATGGATGTCGACTTCTCATGACCCCCCGAACTTTAAAAAGTGTTCTTTGCAATGCCGACTGTCTGTGTGTTTGTTTAAACTTAAAATTAAGAGTAGTTTAATAAAGGGCGAAAAGAGAAAAATCGATTTTCTCAAAACTGGCTCTAATGATTTTGATCAAAATTCGTATCTAGGTGTTGATTAAGATTATAAATAAACAAGCTATTTTAATTGTGCCATGAAAATTAATTTTAGGGTACTTTACAAAAGCTGAAATTTCCGTATCTCCGCAACTATTTGATATACTAAATAACTTATCATTGCAAAATTGTAGCACTATTAAAAATAAAATAAACATTTATATGAAATATATTTATAAAACCAACATTTTTTGAGATATTGGCAAATTTATCAACACAATTTTGTGAGCTTTAGTTGTAAAGAGATATTACTTGAGTTTTAACGCAATAATTCTCCAATGCCATAGAGTAATTAAATATAAGTAAGTCTCTCAAAAAGTTTATGTTATTTTTTCCTTAAACCTCTTAGAAGAAATGTTTGTACAACAATGATCTATCTCCATTTTAGACTCAATAGTCAATATTTACATTTATTTATTTTTAAAGATTATTATAAATGAGGAATTTAATAGCAACGCGATAACATGAAGATGTGCAACACCTAATAAAATGTCGAAAATTTTAACCGGAAGTCGAAATTTTAAAACGAAGTGTTGAGCCTTGTGGACCCAATATTGATCTTTTTTTTTATTGTTCTCAACATCTAAATGAGGATATAAATTATTTTAAAATAAAATTACAAAATTTAAAACGGGGACTCAAAAAATGTTTTACATAAGTATATGCTTGGGTTTGCTTGAGTATATTATTTCGTTTCACGTGTATTACTAGTTTTGAGTAAATATCTCCATTTTTAAACATTAGAGTGAAAAATTCCTTTTGGAGTTTCATACCATTAATTTATTTTCAATACTCCTATAAGTTTATTTTGCGGAACAATTTTTTTTAGTTTCAAGTTATGAACCGACTGATTACATCAACCTATTACTTTTAAACTAACTTATCTAAAACATACACAAAGCCCAGCCCCCAGCCGTTAATTCATCATTGTAAAAGGGAAAACCTACATTTCACCAATGATTATTTTTCTGGGTCTTGAAGAGAATTGAGCACGGGCTCTCAGGATTAGTAGACAAACATTCTACGGACATTGCTAAGGTCAAACTAGAGGAACTATGAATCATATTAAAAGGGTAGGGTGAATTTATAAACGTCTGCTAAATCTCTGTATTTTACAAACAACCTAGCGTGAAAGTTTAAAATTTAAAACATTATGTTAATTTTAATTAATGCGTTACTTCTGTGCTGGCGGCCGGGGTTCAATCCTCGGTCCCACCATAGATTTATCTGATTACCAAACCCTTCCTTCACCTCTGACAAGACATCTTGTGAATGTGGGGAATGCCAGGCTTCCACCGTGGTTCGGATTCCACGTTAAACTGTAGGTCCTCCATTTCATCTCACAATCACCCTACCATTCATTACACATTAGCGTAAGTGCGTACAACCCGAACGGGTAGTAAGACACTGGGCTAATAATAATAATAATAATAATAATAATTAATGCGTTCAAGTGAAAATTTGACAACGATCACTAGTGTGTCCGTATCTTGTGAGGTACACAAAATAATCCATAGTATTTACTATTTTACGATATAAAACCCAATTACATGCATGAGCTATCATCCAAACATTTACTTTGTATTCCAGAATGCGACGATGATTCTCCAGTACAAATAATATAAATAAGGAGGTTCCCGCCAATAAACATGAATTTCTTTTTTAGAAACTTCCGTGATTGTTGTTTGAGATAATAACGTTTAATATTAAAACGAGCATAGTTGGCGTGTCAGTCAGGCTGTCACAGCATAACGTCAAGTCATGATTTACAGAGGGAATTCTAGCCGCGCACAGTTGGCAGGCTGTCTTGACTTGGGTAATTTATGGCGGTTTAAAAAGTAACGCGCCACTTTCACGAGGAACCCGCCTTTCGGCTTGTTTTGACATCATACAGTCATGGTTCATTAGGTCTGGGTTAGACATAAAGGAGTTAATGAATGGTAATAATAAGCAGATGGTTCACTGTGATCTCACCATAAAATATACAATAAAAAGGATTTTGCCGTGCCCTTGCAAGAAATTAATATTTATTTCTAAATTGTACTTTTAAACCCGTTTAAAGCAATACCAATTTTTTTCAGCTCCACATTTAAATAAAAACTAAAATAATCAAGACACACACATATCGTTCTACTATGTAGGGGCCTACATATACGTATAAATGCACCTTAATTAAATGTACCAATTGCCATTAAACCACCAACCCGTCGACCCCAGAAGGGGTTGAACCCATGAATATTGGGTCCTCAGGTGAGCACTTTACCTCAATACCACCAAGGTCGACGACACATATAAAAGATGGCTATCTGTAATTATATTCTCTTATGTTTTCATAGGATTTTACCTACACGTACGATCAGCAAGGCCACCCTTAGCAGACGTGGGGCTATGGGCAAGCTCCGTTTGTGGGTCACCCAGTAATCTGTCTCAACGCACCCTCCCCAAAAGTAAATTAACTAAAAAATTTAATTTTGGTTTATTGTTATTACAGCAGTAGCGGATTTAGGTTCGAGGATGCCCTAGGCCCGAGACGATATGGCGCCCTTTTTTTTTT
>CABEEJ010001335.1:5547-50125 GCA_901482245.1 Timema douglasi | reverse complement strand
ACACTGAGTGAGTGTAGAGGTACTCTCAGTGAGGCTTGACGGACACTGAGTGAGTGTAAAGGTACTCTCAGTGAGGTTTGACAGACACAGTGATTGTAAAGGTACTCTCAGTGAGGCTTGACATACACTGAGTGAGTGTAGAGGTACTCTCAGTGAGGCTTGACGGACACTGAGTGAGTGTAGAGGTACTCTCAGTGAGGCTTGACGGACACTGAGTGAGTGTAAAGGTACACTAAGTGAGGCTTGATGGACACTGAGTGTTTGTAAAGGTACTCTCATTGAGGTGGGGTAAATTATTGGGTACTTTCAAACAATAAGTTAAAATAAATATATATTAATTGACTAATGATCATTATTATGATGAATAATATTTACTATTACTACTAGTGAGCCACAGGTTTTCAAAGACTAATCTCCATTGAGCTCAGTCGGCGGCTTTGTTCTTGATATTAGCTTCAAAGGCGTGTTCTTAAACTATCCGCCTTCAGGCTATTTGGGCTAGCCACGCTTACTTTTTACCTTCTGTGTTTCAAACCAAAACCAATTTATCTACAGTTCCATTCTTCTTTCGTGAAGTCTGACCGATCCATTGCCTTATACTTTTTACCTGATCTTTGATAGGTCTATAATAATTAGTCATCCAATAGGTTTTCATTCATAGAATCTTAAGACCATCTTACTTTTATTATTTGACAAAGGCATTGATTTACGAAAACTTGAAGGTTTTGGGTGATCTTTTTGCTTAATTTTCATAAAAGAGAGATAATTTTACATTGGTGTTTATTATAGATTGATTAAGCGGTTAAAAAAAAGGCTTCAAAATTTTCCGCGAGGAAGTGGGATAAAACGTTACGAATATACCTTGTCCAACCCGCTCCAGTGGCTGGATGGTCTAAGGCGTCACTCTCGTATTAAGACTGGCCTATGGAGCACGGGAAAATCGGTGTTCAAATCCTGATCGGGTCTACTGAGGGTGGCTTTCTTAAATGGTTTCCCAATTTTCTTCCTCGAAAATGTTGGTAGATTACTTCTAAAACTCTACCTTCCCCAACACTACCCCATTAGAGTAATTATTCTGTATGCGTATAGCCTCAACATGTAGTAAAACGTAACGATAAAAAAAATTGTGTAAGAAAATCTAATAAATATAGCTTAATAATACTTACAATTATATTTTTATAGGCTTTTTTGCTGCTTCATACTATAAACGGATTTTATTTGAATCAAACATATCTCTTGTACTGTGTATACCCAATATTTCATGTTTAATACGGCCTTACTTACTATCTCTCTATATATAGCACTAGGAACTCAAAAGTTAATATTGTAACCACACAGGTACTCAAATAACAGATTATTAATTGAATACCACCCTTAATGTCAAATGATGGTCCAGATGACGAATTTTGCATCTACTTATATTACAAAAAGAAAATACCAATACATATAACATTTCTTTTAAATGATTTGTACTTTAAAGTAGAATTTGAAACATAAAACCTAAATACCAAAACCCTAACATTGGAAACGGAACATTTTTGAAACTAACAAATTATTAAATATAGAAAAAAATGATTCGAACATCATAAAAATCTGTTTTTTCCTGTATTTCTACTCATTACCTTTAATTTTGATTGACTTGTATCCCTACTATAATTATGATAATTTTATTACGTATGGGGACATATCTCAGCTAGAAAAAGTTTTTTAGAACCATGTGTTACTATCCGTTCGGGTTATACGCTTTAGAAAAAACTACTAGATCTACTGTCACGTATTCATACGACAAGCCCTATGATCTGAAGATGTAACTATAATATCAATACCTATAAAATAATAGTAATAACAAAGAAAAAATATTGTTAATTTTTTTAAATAATAAAAATGTCCACGCCTAAGAAAATCAAGGTATACTTTTAAGTGAATATGTATTAGATGGGCTCTATATTTTTTTAAATCAAAGAGGTGCTCTATAGAAGGACCTCCAAACAAGTTTCCCCCCTACTTTTAATTAATTAGTTGCTACTACCTAGAGTTAAAATGATTTAACTGTGGCCCTATAAAGACGACGAGGTTAAAGAAACGTGAATATTCTTCATCTCATAAATAACACGTAATAAAGATACGTAAAGTGAGAAGATGATTTAAAATCGGGTTTACGAATAACCTAATTTAGTTTTAGTACACTTCAATAAATATCTTGTTTAATCTAAGCAGGATCTAATAGATATTATTAATTAAATGGATTCACCATTGAAGTCATATATACTCCATTCACCGTAGGAATTACTCTCTGAAAGGTCTTTTTTTCCTACCAATATCCTACTATATAATAGATTTCTGGTAGGGAAAAAGGCCTTTCAGAAAACAATTCCTACGGTGAATGGAAATTACGTAACGTTAGGTGATAAATTGTTTGAAATTGGCGTTAAAACGTTTAGTTTCTAAAATGAAAGGACAGTATTATAATCGTGAAAAAATTTATCTAGAAAATATGATAAATATTTACGTTTTATGTGAACCCGAACAAAAAATTTAATTTTACATTTCCGTCTGTTCCCATGTCTGTCTGTCTTTCTGCCCTTGGTCACGGATCCAAAACGGTATGATGGATTTTATTCAAACGTGATATTTAAATTTTATATATGTCTATACCAAACAACCCTTTTTTATACTCTAGCCCTTTAATTAATTATAATTTATTGATGAGTGATTTATTTTGTATTTTTTTTTTTCTAAAATAGCTTTGACGATTTTGATTGGTTTTTGCCTTAAAACTCGGAATGGGTAGTTTAATGCTGGGAAATTCTAAATAATTCGAAAATAGCTACAACAATTTTGCTTAGAATTTATATCTGGGTATTGTTTTTATCAAAAATAACAGTATTTAATTATTTTTTGGATGGGCACTCATTTTTGGGTGTTTTACTGATGAATAATATATTTTTTAAACTTGAAACATTTTATAAATGGCTCTAACGATTTGGTTCCAAATGGGTATCTTGGGAGCGTTTGACATATTATTATTATTATTAGCACCGCGTCTTACTACCCGTCCGGGTTGTACGCACTTACGCTAATGTGTAATGGTAGGGTGATTGTGAGATTAAATGGAGGACCTACAGTTTAACGTGGAATCCGAACCTCGGCGGAGGTCTGGCATTCCTCACATTCCCAAGATGTCTTGTCAGAGGTGAAGGAAGGGTTTGGCAATCAGATAAATCTGTGCCGGGACCGAGGATCGAACCCCAGCCGCCAGCACAGAAGTCTGACACCTTACCCCTAGACCACCAGGTCACCGTTTGACATAACAAATAATAATGTAGGCCTACACTTATGTTTAGGGTAAAATTCATTGATGGATACTTTTCTGATGAGTAATGACTGATTTTTCCAAAAGTTTGAGATTTTTTATACTAATCTTAACGATATGGTTTTAAATGGTTGGTGGTGTTTGTCATTTAAGATTTCATTGTATATTTGGATTATGAGTTAAACCAATTTTAAGGGTAGTTTATAAAAGACAGACTTGTTACAATTTTTAAATATTTTAAAAATTGATTTAATGATTTAGTTAAAAATTGATCTATTGAGATTGTTTTACATTACAAATAGCACTGTAGACTTGTTTTTGGAGTAAAAATTTGTTTAAGGGTGGCTTTATGATGGCTAATTGAACACAAATGAACTATTTTAAAAATATCTCAGTAAAAACGGATACTTTGTTTTTGGGGTAGACTGATTTTTGTAAATTTGAGTAGTTTGGAAAATATCTATAACTATTTTATTCAAAATGGATATCGGGTGAATATTTTATTTTATAATTAATAATGTGTCTTTATTTTTATGATATAAATTAATTTAAGGGTAGTTTACTAACACAAATTTTAGAAAATATGAAATCCAAATTTGCCTTAAAGATTGTGCTCAGAATGGGTATTTGGAAGTAGTTTTTCAATATAGATAAGAATACGTTTTATTCTTACAATTTATAAATAATTTTAGGGTGGCTTATAAATAACTTATTTTTGAAAATTTGAAATTTGTTGAAAATATTTGAACAATATGGTATAATGTTTATGATTAAAGATATTTTATTGTGATTAACAAGATTATGTGTTTGTTTCTATAAGTAAAACTTATTTAAGTGTAGTTTACTGAAAACCTTGTAGGAAATTAAAGGTTAATACCATTCCTGTTTGGTTTTGCTACACAAATAGTCCTAGGAATTGATTTGAAAGGAAGTTGAATACAGATAATACATTAAAACCCTTGTGTTCAGATGTTACATTTAAATAAGTGTCAACACACTTCCAGTACTTCTAACATCAGGCAAAACGTTCTCAAGAGATACAATTAAGTTATATTTATCTGACATGTTATCTAGAGAATTGATCACGTTGCAACTTTCCAGAGAGCAAATTCTTGTATGTTCTAGACATGTTTATGAAGCCTTCAGACTCAAGTGGGTATGACAGCCACCTGTATGGAAGCTTTTTCCCCCTTGTCATGCATGACAGCTGATATCGCTAGCTCTACAAAGAGAATATTGGGGCTCCGCCCCCAAAAAAAGAGGAGAACACCAGAGACAAGGTCCTTTGTTGTTTGATATGAAGACCAAAGCAGAACATTGTTTTATCCTGTCTTCGAATCCCTGGGGGGTTGGGGAATGTTTAGTATTTTATCTGGATGGTTGGGGATTGTATTCGCCAAATGAAGACAAGTCGAGTATTTAAGAACTGCTACTGGTTTCACAAGGTTAATTTCTCAGTGCTCCATTAGAGAGTTGAGAAAAAGAAGATATCGACTCAACTTTCGGCTAGAATTGTTTTACCGACGATTGATTCATTTAAATTTGAAGTGATAATTTTAGTTATACATAGATTCAGTGGACATCTAGACAACATTTTTTTTTAAACTAGCTATTGATGCGGTGGATATCTGAACCACTTTTTAACTATTTATTCGTACGGTGGGTGTTTGAGCTTTCATGCTAACTAGGTTATGATCAGGAATGTAGAAGCTATCACTACAACAAAGTAGTGATCCTGTGGGTGTTTTAGTGATAACTTGACACTGTTGATCGCATTACAATGAACTATTTACACGGTGGGTGTTGGCGGGATAACTATATAGCGCGGAACTCATAATGAAGTTTATTGACTATCTCGAAAGATATATACCGGTGGAGCCACCGAGACTAATACCATTAAGCAAATGATATTGACATTTATTCATAGGTGCGCTATATCCAAATTATAACATGAAATGTATAAATAAATCGTAGATCTATTGAACAGAGAAAATATATAATAAGAGCTGTTCCTCTAATCAATGAAATATCGTATGTTTGTTTCATTCATTTATAAATATATTTTCAAATATCTCGGGCTGCTCTTAAATTAATTTTGGCTTCGACAATTTATGGATGCTTGTTCCGGCTTCCAAACCAGTGTAGCAATAATTACTCTCCAAGAACAGTTCAAAATGGCCAATATATTCCACTAGCGAGATAGTAGTCGGACATTATCCATAGTGAGGACTATCGATAGTTTCCGATAGTTTTATAGAAACTATCGATAAACAAACAGGTACAACAAAACGAAATTAATTCTGTAAAAAAAAATTATTTAGGTGAAAAATAATAATCAAACCACGATTTGTTTATCTGTAGGAACAACAGCCGAAAAAATAATCAAACAACAATTTGTTTTGCTGTAGGAACAACAATTTAAAAAATTAATAAAACAACGATTTGTTTACATGTAGGAACAACAATATCAACATTTTTGGGTTTCAGTTAGTTTATTTTTTGCCAAAGAACTGTCCCTGCCGTTGAAAACACTCGTTAAAATGGCACTGACGTTGCTCGTATACAGCAGAGCTTCTGAATTGTTTCCCATAGTCCTTCATACACACATTAATATTTTCCCCAAACAGATAAAGGATCCTCATTTACAGCTATCAGCGAACTTTCTAAATATTGTCGTTTACTTATGATGGCGTCAGTTTTTACCGTTGAAACCGTTGATTTTGATGATGTTTGGTGACTTGTTTTTTGTAAAGAAACTAAATATTTCCCATGACTGGGATCGTTTATCCTCCTAAGAAAATGTTTCGGATTCTTCTGTTGCTTCAGATGTTTCATTAGTTGTAGATGCAGTGGTCCGAAGTGACGAAATAATATGTAACTCAGTTGTAAATAGATTGACAGCGTTCTTGTAGTAACTTTAGAGTCTAAAAGCTGGCCTTTTAAATCTTGGTTCTAGAGTTGTACCAATGTAAGCAGGGGCCTGATTTTCATAGGCATGCAGTCTCTTCGTCATCCCATTTTGCAAGTTATCTATCAAGGTTTGCCCCCAAGAAGTCTTACAATTAACAGAAACAAGTTTTGTGTAGAGACCATACACAATGGGAATTATCATGGATATTGTAAAGTATCTGTCTCCTGATATCTGTTCGGTGTCCTAAATAAAAGGAGATAGGGCTGATACCATATCTTCCATTATGGGTAGTTCGTCTTGAGTTAGTGGTTATGGTACTTTGCCTTTGGAATAAAGATATAAAGTAACTTCATCGTTGATAAGAAGAAGTCGCTGTATCATCAAGAATAAGCTGCTCCATCGGGTTGAAACTTTCTGGTTAACTTAAAGGACGGATTTGTTTTGATCTTGTGGAATGAATCCTAACTTTTCATACGATTTCGGACTATGCTTGAAAAAGGTTCCAATTATTTTGAAGTTAATGATGACATCACCACTTGAGTGCCTCTGTGGCGTCCACCGCATCTTGACCTAATAAATTCATGCATGATATGGGCAAAGCAATGCATGTGCCGAATTTTAATTAAATCATGTGTATTTCACATTTTAGTCGCATTGTATGACACAATAGCAATCAATTCTGCTTCTATATTCCAATCATCCATTATCTTTTTAATCTGTTCACTGAGATGAACAGCTGTATGAGTTTCAGTAAGATGAACAGTTCAAAATAATTCATGTAATAATTTGTAGTCCAACAAAAAATTGAAAGTTACAGCCGGAAAAACTTCACAATTAATTGAATTCAACAATCTGTGATAGGTGTAAAAAATTATCCCTAACCAGCATGTCGAATAATTTCTTTTTATTCTTTTTAATACAGATCAGGAATTAAAATTTCGTTGAAATATTTTGCACTAGGTATTTGTTATCGTGGTTCTAGTTAATTTTTAGTAATTGTTGGAAACCTCTGTATCCTACTAAAGAAAATGGTTGGCAATATAAAGTGGAGAACATAGCTAATTTATTAATAAATTATTCTTTACATTTAGCACCATTTGGGTCGAGTAAGTGTTTTTTAGTAGATATAAATTTATTTATTTATTTAGCACCGCGTCTCACTACTCAATCGGGCTATACGCTTAAGTTCTAATTACGCTAATGGGTTAAGAATAGGAAAAGTTGAATTTAGAGGAAGTGAACCAGCATTTGCGTGGAGGGAAGGTGGAAAACCAATTAAGAGAAACCACCCCAGTTCACCTGACCGAGATTCAAACCTCTATCTCCCGATCCTCGATAGTCTAGCTCAACACGATACTAGCACGTTGGCTAACTACGCCACTTATAGTAATATTGTAATGTAATCTCAAATCTTACGCTTCTTTCACCGCTGGCGTAGTAGTCCCTTTGAGTTGAAGTAGACGGGGTTGATCCAGAACGTGTTCGTTTTAGATGGTCCATCAGGTTAGAAGTGTTTCCTGACCACAAGTATTATGTTGAACACAATTTACATTGAGACATACTACTTCCACACAGATTTAGAAAAACCTTCCCAAACAAATGATTCTGCACGTTTATTATTATCATTATTATTATTATTATTATTATTATTATTATTATTATTAGCACCAAGTCTTACTACCCGTTCGTGTTGTACGCACTTACGCTAATGTGTAATGGTAGGGTGATTGTGAGATGAAATGAAGGACCTACAGTTTAACGTGGAATCCGAACCACGGTGGAGACCTGTCATTCCTCACATTCACAAGTTATCTTGTCAGAGGTGAAGGAAGAGTTTGGTATTCAGATAAATCTTTGCCGGGACCGAGGATTGAACCCCGGCCACCAGCACAGAAGTCTGACACCTTACCCCTAGACCGCCAGGTCACCTGCACGTCTATTCATTGTTATTAAATTATTCACCGAATTTTACTGTTAGTATCTATACTCTATAACCCGCCTCTGTGGCGTAGTTGGCTAACGCGTTAGTCGTGTTGAGCTGCTCGACTGCTGAGGACGGGGAGATCGAGGTTCGAATCTCGGTCGGGTGAACTGGGGGTGGTTCTTCCTAAATGGTTTTCCACTCTCCCTTCACGCAAATGCGGGTTAACTTCCTCTAATTCAACATTCCCAATTCCTAATCCATAAGAGTAATTAGTACTTAAAGCGTATAACCCGAACGGGTAGTAAGACGCGGTGCTAATTATTATTATTATTATTATTATTATTATTATACTCTATAATCGTCACATGTACTCTTCTGTACGAGATAAAAACGGAACTCCCCATGGCCATAACCACCATAGTGTCAAGAAAAAAGACTCCTATCCATAGACAACAGGTCCGTTCATAAATTCATCGCGTTTTAATTGCAGGCAAAAACTTTGCAATGCTAGCCACACAATGTTAAACAGGACCAACACAAAACTATTGATGGTGATTTCAAACAGTCAAAAGTCATCGCTAGTGTACCACTATCGATAGTTTTGGTGAAACGAGCACGCCACGAACATCCTCAGAACCATTGGTGGAAAGAGCACTCCACAAGCATCCTCTGAATTATTGGTGAAACGAGCATTCTCTGAACCATTGGTGGAACGAGCACTCCACGAGCATCCTCTTAACTATTGGTGAAACGAGCATTTCATTAGCATCCTCTGAACTTATGTTGAAACGAGCACACCACGAGTATCCTCTGAACCATTGGTGAAACGAGCATTCCATTAGCATTCTCTGAACCATTGGTAGAACGAGAATGCCATGAGCATCCTCTGAACTATTGGTGAAACGAGCACACCACGAGTATCCTCTGAACCATTGGTGAAACGAGCATTCCATTAGCATTCTCTGAACCATTGGTAGAACGAGAACGCCATGAGCATTCTCTGAACTATTGGTGAAACGAGCACACCACGAGTATCCTCTGAACCATTGGTGGAAAGAGCATTCAATGAACCATTGTTGGAACGAAAATGCCATGAGCATCCTCTGAACCATTGGTGAAACGAGCACACCACGAGCATCCTCTTAACAATTGGTGGAAAGAGCACTCCAAGCGCATTCTCTGAACTATTGGTGAAACGAGTACACCAAGAGTATCCTCTGAACCATTGGTGGAAAGAGAATTGAATGAACCATTGGTGAAACGAGCACACCACGAGCATCCTCTGAACCATTGGTGAAACGAGCACACCACGCGCATACTCTGAACCATTGGTGAAACAAGCACGCTACGAGCATCCTCTGAACCATTGGTGAAACGAGCAAGCTAAGTATTAGTGATCTCAGTTCAATTCATTATTTGCGAGGGTGCACTCACTATGTTTCAATTGAATTAGCTATCTTAACTCTAATAAATGTCTTATAACGAAGAGGTGACCTGGTGGTCTAGAGGTAAGGTGTCAGACTTCTTTACTGGGGGTCCGGTACTCAATCCTAGGTCCCGGCACAGATTTATCTGATTGCCAAACCCTTCCATCACCTCCGACAAGACGTGTATTAACCACAACTTGTGAATGTGTGGAATTCCAGACCTCCACCGTGGTTCGGATTCCAAGTTAAACTGTAGGTCCTCCATTTCATTTCACAATCACTCTACCATTACCCGAATGGATAGTAAGACGCGGTGTTAATAGATAACGAGGAAGCCTTAGCCTTAATTATGTGCAGTGGTGCTATGCTAATTATGTCCAATATATTTAAAAAAATGAAAGCCTCGGCGATGGTGGCGTATAATTGTATACAAGACGGACCGGTTCGGAACTACTGCGAGATTTAAAGTTCCAGCACATTAGTAGGCAGTACAGAAACATTTCCAAGAGGTCTCCTACAGACTTTCAGAATTTGCTGAGTAAAATATAACTGAAAATACTAATTATTTTTCTTTTGCTTGTACTGCTAATGTGGCGATATCCTTCCAACCATATTCCTTCATAATCTTGTTATAATAGTTTTTATACTCGCCTCCTTGGGGTCCCATAAAACACTATGATTTTTATAAAATTCTATCAACTGAAATACAAATTTTTTCAGACCATTTCTCTATGCTTGTGAGCACGGAACAAACACGTCCCAACTAGACTGACGAATCCCTTTGTGTTAGTTGGAAAAACCGACAGCTGGTGGATCCCTGCGAATGGTTTGTAGCGTGGTCGTAGCGTGGTCTTAGCGTGCTCGTAGCGTGCTCGCGGGCCCGTACCAATCAGATGAATCTGTTACATTACATGTTACGTAACAATTTCGGCTCACCTAATGTATACGGGGCATAAGTTAAGATTGCTACCTTTCAAGCTAATTTATGGGTAAACTTGAGAATTACTTTCAACATCTCAGAAACAATATTTCTTGTCATCAATACATCGACTCTACTAATAATTATTATATACTATCAGAAGTACCTGGCGTGGTTTCAAGCAGATAGATAAAAATAGAATAAAAAAAACCTAATCAAAAATATAAAATTCCAGCGTAGAGGTGCATAGGTTTGTTTAAAGGACCTATATATTTTAAAATTTTAGACCTCTGCTTGCGGTAAATATCGCGCTACGTTCATGTCAGACATCATAGATGAGGTTCTTATAAAACAAAACGTCTTCTTGAAAATACTATCCTAACTATCATTCTTATTTTCCAGCTTATTATCCTTTTGAAAAACAAAGCAAAATACGAATTTATTTTACAATCAGATTGTGCAGTGTTATAAATCAACCTATAAGTATTCAATTCTAATAAAAATTTGAGAAAGATTCCTATCGGGCGGATATAACGACTTGTAATAATGACCATAGTATAGTCTTACGGCAGGTTCCGATTGAAGTGACAGGTGGAAGTGTGCGTGCATATGTGAACATATGTGAGCGGGCGTGGGCTTTAGTATATTTAGTTCGTCTAATAAATAAAGTTTTTTTAAATCATGGCGTCTTGCTACCTGTTCAGGCTATAAGCATATATGCCAATTTATCTAATGGGAGTAAGGTTGAGGTGAGTAAGGAAGCATTTTAGAGGTAATATACCCGCATTTTCTTGGAAGGAGAGTGGGAAACCATTTAGGAATAACCAACCTCTGTAGACCCAATCTAGATTCAAACCCTGATCCTCCCATCATCAGCAAGCCAATATAACATGAGAATGACGCCTTAGACCACCAGGGTGGTTCAAATTTTTCCATCTCAAGAGTCAAATCTGACTATCAGTTTGCACCGTGGGCTAAAGATATATTTAGTTATTCTATCAACATAATATAGAAATAAAAACAGCACTTAATAATCAATTACTTTAAATATTGATCTATAAATTGTATATTTGGTTGGTAGAATATTTAAAATTGTATTGCCAAAATTTTATTAATCTCCCAAAAAATATGTGATGAAATAAGCTCTCATACACACACTTTCACAAAACAACTTACATTATAAATATATATCTATACATATTTTTAAATCAAATAAATGCATAATATAATTAATTCATAACCTTTTAAAATGAATACGTTGTGAGCATCATTAGCTATTTCTGAAGGTTTCTTTTTAATTTCCCTCTAGGATACTTAGAGGTCCATATTCTCAGTGATTGCGGGCTGCATCTGGCGGGCCTTTAGTTGGAGCACACTGGCTTAGTCCATTCGGCCACTGAAGCGGGTCTAGAGAAATGCAATCATGATGCAAGACTTAATTGTCTTTTTTTTTTTTTTACAAACTGGTTGTGGCAACTTTATTATAAAATACGTACAATTCGTTGTTTATTTTTTCAATCTTCCACAACTCGCCTAATGCAAGACATCCCACATGAGTCCCACATGCTGGTTTCGCTTGTCGTACCAATGGTGCGGCGTGGCTTTGCATGTTCATTATGAGCGACACGTAAGACAACTACATGATCGCTGTTATTCTCTGAAGGACTTTCATAGTCTACGTGAATACTAAATTACATCTCATTTTAATTTGAGTAGGAGAATTTTTTTTTTTTTTACCTCCAAATCAGGAACACACGTACTGGTGGGTCACATGTTCTAAGGCGTCAGTCTCACAATATACTGGATTGCCAATGATGTTGAAGTCAAAGATTGACTCTTAGTGGAGACGCTAGCTTACATTGAGTATGCATTTCAAGTATGACAAAATTTGACTTTTATTCCATGTTCTGGGGATCCAGGAGATTATTAAAAGAGATGTTGTCAATTCCGGGGGTGGTCGACAACCCGTGGGGGAGGGGGTAAATAGCGCGCTTGGGGTGGAATTTTGTTTCCACTATAACTTCCGGATCATTCATCGTATCCAGATTTAAAAAAAAAATGTAATTGTTTCTATTACGTAAGCTGCTAACGTTGGTAACTTAAGCTAATCTTTATTTTACTACTAGCAACATTTAAACAATCAAGGGGTATTAATCTATATAAGAACTATACAAATAAGTATTGTTTTAGGCCTGAACAAATTAAAATTCAATACACAAAATACATTTCAGTTAATTTTTTTATATTGAGAGTTAGATGTTAAATAGTTGTTTGTCCTCAAAAGAATGTCATTTACCTCAACACGGAAAGTTAAATTCAATTATCTTCTTCACCGTTCACTTCTTCATCAATAATTAGTTCGTTGTTGTTGAAGTTCTTTCAGCCGCTCACGTGACAGTAACAGTAAGCAAAGAACCAAGTTTCGCTTTAATTACAAACGCAACAACCTTTCAAACATAAATTTTGACACTTGCATGGGAACAGCAGGTTTATTAAACATAAATTTTCATTAGAACATGTCCTGTGCTACCTTCAGAATCTGTAGCGTATCCAAATCTCAACAGACCAAGTGGCTCAACAAATGCATTCAATGAATTCTTCCAAACATGAAGTTGAGCTAATACTCGGAGTACGTGAAATCGAAAACAATCAGAAGTGCGGTGTAGAGAGCCAATATTATTTAAGACGTTAGGGTTGCTCAAAATAAAATGTGTCTACTCACATCCCATGTTTGTCCAGGCTTCTTGATATGCTTAGTAAAGTACTTCCTGATATAAACGCTACTGACAGTATAAATACACATGAAACATATTAAAATTAACTTTGAAATATATCTCATAAGATATTTCCACAAAATTATAATAAGTTCTTAGATTAATATTAAGAACTTATCTAAGTCAAATGTTTAAAAAATGCATGTATTAACAATTATTATTATTATTATTATTATTAATATTATTATTAGCACCGCGTCTTACTACCCATTCAGGCTATACGCATTTGTTGCGCTAACATGTAATGGTAGGGTGATTGTGAGATGAAATGGAGGACCTACAGTTTAACGTGGAATCCGAACCACGGTGGAGACCTGGCATTCCCCACATTCACAAGATGTGATTAATACACGTCTTATGTGAGGAATGCCAGGCCTCCACCGTGGTTCGGATCCCACGTTAAACTGTAGGTCCTCCATTTCATCTCACAATCACCCTAACATTACACATTAGCGTAAGAGCGTATAACCCGAACGGGTAGTAAGACGCGGTGCTAATAATAATAATAATAATAATAATACACGTCTTGTCAGTGTTAACGATCGAAAAGATTAATTAAAGAATTGTTGTAGTAACAGATGTGCCATCCAGGTTATTATTAATAGTTTTGATATGTTGATTACATATATGTTGTTTATATATGTTATTGGTTGCTATAAAATAAGGGTAATAAACGAAAAATGTTCATTCTTGAAGGTCTTTTATCATACCAAAATACTAAAATACAATAGGGCTTTAGTACGAAAGAAGGCCTTTTATCATGGGCTTCCAACCAAAATCAGGGTTTACTAATTCTGCGTTTTGGACAAGAAAGAGACGTGATTTAGACGCTATTTAGCCTGAATATGACTCTCTTATCACTAAAAACGATATCACGTTTTTAGGGTTGGGGTCCGGTTGTCGTTGGTTAAAACCCGGGTGAGGTCAACACATTTGTAACTGAGCAATAAAACTTCATAGCACAACTTAATTGGGAGGGGAAGAAATGGCCACCGGACCCATACCAATTGTGGCAGGATGTATGTGTGTGAACACACCTTTCTGGCTAAATTGGTAGGACCTTTCGCGCGTGCTCATAGAATTTAATTACGGAAGACAATGGGAAACCCCTGCACTTTCTGAACTTTCCTATTACATGGGCTTCCTACCAGCTGAAGAGCTGAGTGCATGTCCGGATGAATGGGTAGTATAAGAAATCGACTTTTGGGTTGACACTCATCAAGCAAAAAGAAAAAGACTGTCAATGATAATAACAGATTATTAGCTCAGAATAGAAGGAGAGATAGAGTTTAGAATCTTAAACCGGAGGAAACCACGTTGTTTCTTTTCCCCACGTGTGATTTATCACTGTAGTTTTCCCATTCCTATCCCACGCTAATGCGAGCTCACTTCCTCTAGATTAACTTCCTCGCTTCCATTCCATAACTTAATCGGTTAAATAGCCCTTGATTTAAAACGTATGAACTTAAAAAAAATAAAAGAAATAAAAGAACAACAACTATAATTTACGCAGTACCGTCTGAATTTTAATGTACGTAATCTTCTAGTCGGCCCGTCAGGATAATATACGGCGAAGTTTGACGATATTATAGGTCTTAACCGTCGAGTGAAGTATGGGAAAGTCAGTCAAGTCTTCACACGCCCTCAATTCTTACTCCATACCTCACTCGCCAAAGAAGGATTTGCCAACTTTAGCCCACGCCTAAAAGGTTATTTTACAATACCATAGTGTTCTCGATGAAATTTCACATCGGAAAAATGAAATTAACTGAAACTTAACTAGAGAAAACTTTACATTGCTACGAATGAGATGTCATAAAAATATAAGTAAAGTAAAAAGATCAATTTCTATAAATGGATTGTATCTAACATAGGTAGGTAATACAACGCAAACTAGACGTTACATCAAGGTGAGATTTTTTTGTACTCTATCATATAATTATTTTTTGAGGTATTTAATGTGCATTTTTTGAACCTAATGATTATATCAGCACAGAATTTCTACGAGCGAAAAAGCGAAAGAGATTACCGATTTTGCCGGGTAACATATTTTCACCTACCTTCCAGGGTTCTTTCACCAGCCGCAACCGACATGGGACCGACGGTTTTACTTCCCATCCGAAGGAAGTTGTGCTACGGATTTGTATCGCTAAAGGAAAATCCATCGAACTCGGCTGGGTTTGAACCCATGGACATTGGACACTGATTCGAGCACTTTACCCCAAGACCACTGCAGGCTCACACCATGCAGTTGCTTTTTTTTTATTTAAATATGAAATAACACATTTGAATAATATCCCTAAATCCTCCTCATAATTCTAATTTTGGTGAAGTAGTTAGAAGTTCAGCTAGCGAGCCTCAATGTTACATCTTCATGCTGCCAATTTCAGGAGTGGGGTGGATACAATCTTATATTTATTATTATTATTATTATTATTAGCACCGCGTCTTACTACCCGTTCGTGGTTATACGCACTTACGCTAATGTGTAATGGTAGGGTGGTTGTGAGATGAAATGGAGGACCTACAGTTTAACGTGGGATCCGAACCCCGTTGGAGGCCTGGCATTCCCCACATTCACAAGATGTCTTGTCGGAGGTGAAGAAGGGTTTGGTAATCAGATAAATCTGTGCCGGGACCGAGGATTGAACCCCGGACCCCCAGCACAGAAGTCGACACCTTACCCCTAGACCACCAGGTCACCCAATCGTATATTTGATTAGGCCAATTCTTATTTATCCTTAATTATATTTATTATATTTAGCACCGCGTCTTAATACCCATTCGGGTATTACGCTTTAGGTACTAATTACATTGATGGATTAGGAATTAGGAAGGTTGAATTAGAGGAAGTGAACCCGCCTTTGCGTGGAGGGAGAGTGGAAAACCATTTAGGAAAAATCACCCCCAGTTCACCCGACCGAGATTCGAACCTCGATCTCCCCGTCCTCAGCAGTCGAGCTCAACACGACTAGCGCTTTAGCCAACTACGCCACCGAGGCGGGTATTCTTACTTATAATATACCTAAAAAATTCTTCCTTTCCTAACAATGCATGGTAATATATTCTATACAAAAAAGTATATATTTAAAAATTATCTTCATACAAATCTCTTAGCGTAGAACTGTTAGCATTTTAAGATCCTAAAATATGCATGCCATAGCCTACAATAGGAGATTTACAAAGTATTTAAAAAAATTGCAACTTTTTGGATTTTTATTTTATTTGCTGAAAACGCTATGTCTCTAAAACTAAATCCTCCATTCATCTCATAAATATATTACAAGCAGAAGTACCTGACTTTGCCCAAGGTAATAACTCAATGATTTTATTTCCTTCTAACTAGCTTCGGTGGCGTAGTTAGCTAACGCGCTAGTTTCGTGTTGATATAAACTGCCAAACAAGTGGATATCAAGGTTCGAATCTTGCTACGGTGAACTGGGGTGGTTTTTCCTAAATGGTTTTCCACTCTCTCTCTCTCCAGTAAAATGCAGGTTCACTTCATCTATATTCAACCTCTCCAATTCCTAGCTCATTAGCGTAATTAGTACTTAAGCGTATAACACAAACGGGTAGTAAGACGCGGTGCTAAGTATTATTTATTTCCTTCAAACAGACAGAAAACGAAACTCTTAATTTTATTTCTTCCGATCTGGTTTTTAATAAATCTTAACAAATCTAATAAAAAATTAAATATATTATAATATTAAGCACAGCGTCTTACTACCCGTTCAGGTTATACGCTTTAAGTTCTAATTACTCTAATGTATTAGGAATTTGAAGGTTAAATTAGAGGAAGTGAACCCGCATTTGCGTGGAGGGAGAGTGGAAAACCATTTAGGAAAAACCACCCCTTTTTCACCCGACCGAGATTCGAACCTCGATCTCCCCGTCCTCGGCGGTCGAGCTCAACACGACAAGCGCATTAGCCAACTACGCCACCGAGGCGGGTCAAAAATTAAACATTTTAGCTATGAGCTGAGCATGTCTATGCACTGGGACAATTAATTTTAAAATTTCAGATTTCTGCGTTTGTTAGATATCACGCAATGCTCATAACAAACAACCTCTTCATTTTATTTATATGTATCTGTATTAAACTACTTTTTTATTTTTTATTTTTCATGAGCTGCGAATTTCAATGCTTTAGGATATTTTTAACTAGGCACCTGATAATTTGGATTTAATGGTCAGTTAATCAGTGAGAGGGATCCAGGCTCCAACTAATCTCTATATTTCCGTTGATGCATTCTCAGAAACTTTATAATATTTATACTTGATGTCCATCCAAGCATAATTATATAAGCCTCATTATTAAGCCTCTTCACACACTTTGTTATTAATCTTTTGCCATATTAATAAAGTAATTGCATGTAAACGCGTTAGTTTTGTAATGCATTATTCCAATTTCGGAAGATGACACATTACTTTCTCTCATATTTTTCTGAAAAAGGGCTATACAAAACCATGACACAGCTCTTTTCAATATCTCCTTAAATTAAGTGAGATTTTTGTGGGAAAATGTTCTTCGTTATTTTGTATTAATTTAGCAAATTTTTCATTTTAAATGTCCTCATGGATTATTTATATATTTAACGCAAGTATTATTATTTTTATTATTAGCACCACGTCTTACTACCCGTTCGGATTATACGCACTTACGCTAATGTGTAATGGTAGGGTGATTGTGAGATGAGATGGAGGACCTACAGTTTAACGTAGGATCCGAACCACGGTGGAGGCCTGGCATTCCCCACATTCACAAGATGTCTTGTCAGAGGTGTAGATGTCTTGTCAGAGGTGAAGGAAGGGTTTGGTAATCAGATAAATCTTTGCCGCGACCAAGGATTGAACCCCGGCCGCCAGCACAAAAGTCTGACACCTTACCCCTATACCGCCAGGTCACCGTTTAACGCAAGTATCAAGGAGAAAAGTACATTAATCATTTTATACTTTAGTAAAATATTTGTTAGCATTTCAAAATAATTTCATTTAACGATTTTGAAATTTATTTTTAGAAATATTCTTTAGGATTAAGCAAAAATTATCTATTTTTGTTAATATTACATCGGATCTACTAATAACATTAGCATTTTATCCTCTTCATATATCTTGTACTATTATTCCTGTCTATTATTATAGACACACAATAAACCAGATTTACTAGTGCTTCCACCTACTGATAAAAGTACTGTCTCCAACTTCAATTGTCCAGGTAGGTTTCAAACCAGTCACTTGAACGGGAAAATATTCTAATAACTTGCCATTATTCATGTATAGGTAGGCGTAACTACATTTATTAGTTAGCTTTATCCAACCAGGGATAGGGTAGACATGACATTTTGAGGTGTTTTATACGGCCTATATTGGGGTAAAAAAACAACCACAGTTTGCTCATTTATGTGTCACTAAAAAGGCATCGATTGGTATTTAGCTAGGTACCTTCATATAATTTTGGAGAGTTCCAAAAGGATCCCCACCCCTGACCTAAGTAAATGTGTCTAGATTAATCATTTAACAGCCCTACTCCGTCAAATTATCTCAGTTAAAGTGATCTACCTGTATAACAATCATCTCAATTTAACTGTCCAAAACCTGTGAAGAATGAACCCATTTCAATTGTTTTTCAGTCCTAATGGCCTAGATTATTATTACACATATAGGTATATATATATACATATAGGTATATATATACATATAGGTATATATATACATATAGGTATATATATAGGTATATATATATATATATATATATATATATACCTGGAAGTGGTTCATTCTTCACAGGTTATATATACATGCACACACACACACACACATATATTAAACTAAAGGCATATGGTGATAATTTTTATAATAAGTGCCCACTAGGATGTACCAAAAATAATCTGTTATTATTTTGAGATGTTGACAGAGCTATTGTTACTATAGGCTTTATAAATAATGCATCTTGTAGGTAAATATTAAAATAATAATTAATTAGTATTTAGCTGGTATAATATAAATGAATAAAGAAATACCCTACCTTATTTGGTTTTGTTTAAGTATATGTGGATACTCTCATGGAGGTTTCATCATTTTAAAGGGGTGGAAAAGAGGGGGGGGCTTAAGAAGACCCCTTTTACCCCCGTGTTTCCATAACCATGCAAAAAGTGTTATTAGATTTAATAAAAATCCACGTTTTAGTTCTTCATTACTGCTTTACAAACTCTTTCAGATGTCCATGTTGTTTTCTCCAGTCAGCGTTTGTAAAGACACTCCCCCGTTTCAAGTGACTCCACAAACGTATTTGTATTTGTCACTGGAGAAAGTACAGTTTTAAGTGTTGCTAATTTTGCAATTCAAAATATAGCATCATCGTACGTGTGTGCTTGTGTGTATGTGTCTACACAGATATTCCTGCATATTTTACAGCCATTATTTGCATAGAAATCCTCAGGAAGCAGATTCTATCGTGGTGGGTGACAGCCAACACTTTAAGTTATTATTATTATTATTATTATTATTAGCACCGCGTCTTACTACCCGTTCGGGTTATACGCACTTACGCTAATGTGTAATGGTAGGGTGATTGTGAGATGAAATGGAGGACCTACAGTTTAACGTGGAATCCGAACCACGGTGGAGGCCTGGCATTCCCCACATTCACAAGATGTCTTATCAGAGGTGAAGGAAGGGTTTGGTAATCAGATAAATCTGTGCCGGGACCGAGGATTGAACCCCGGCCGCCAGCATAGAAGTCTGACACCTTACCCCTAGACCGCCAGGTCACCAACATTTTAAGTGATATGATTACACGACATCAAACTATGAGCCATAAACGTTGATATACGATTGAAAATTATCAGCTTGATACATGATTTCATATTTTCATCCATGCTATCTAGTTTAAATATGCTATTTATAGAGAAACAATTTTTTGTAAACTTAAATTCACTAGTTTTAAAAGAAACAATTTACATTTATTTTTATTTATTACTTACTCTATGGCATTAGGAATTCAGACGTTTATCGCCCCACTTACAGAGCACGCCACCTTTCCCTATCTTGAGCTAGTTCTCTCCAGTACGTTTGAATATATATTATATAGCATATGAATGTATAGGCCTATGGTATTATTTAATGTTTTAGTTAATTTTTCACTCATAATATAATTAGTTTTTCTTTCTTATTTTATTTTATTTTAACATGTCAATAAATGTAATTTGCATGGTTCCTAAGTGCCTAGCTGACTCCCTAACAACAGTGAGCAATATGTCATTCATATATGATATAAACTTCGTAAAAACATGCATTATTTTAATTCTTAAACAAACTACATAGATTCCTATGTGTTCAAAATGTTTTAATATGTTTTGATCATAGAAATAGGCCTATACATTTTTAATACGAATGCATTCACTCAAGGCGTGGCGGTGGAGGACGCGTTTTGGCAAGAGATTTTGCAATTTTTATAGAAAATTAAGCTAAACTTTGCTTCTGGAGCAATATTTTATTTATTTTGGACAAAGAAATGTTTTACTATAAAAACTGAAGAAACACTGACATTTTATCGTGTACCCTGCATTCCCACATTAAAAATTTCGGCTACTTTACCCGAAACCACATAGACAATAAATATTCTGTATGGTTTATCTTACGTTTTATTACTCTCACCTATTACAAATATTATAATAGGAAATTATAGAGCTGTTTAAAATATAATTAAAATGGCTCAGTTCAGTGACACGCGCCCTCATCACCACACATAAGGCTATATTTCCTGTAGTTGGATTGTCAGGGTCTGATCCACAAAGGAGGGAAGAAAGGATAGATGTGTGTGTGTGTCCCAAATATTCAGCCAATCAACGGACATTTCTAATATAGCCGAAATAAGCACATTCAAGGGGATAAACAGAAAAGGCGGCATTAAAAAGCCAGGCGAACGGACAGGAATGTAATAGCAGGAAAGTTCAGATGGAGGTATTTCAATGTCAGTGATGCGTCTAATCAAGACATGGCTGAGAACAACTATGGTGGAACCCCCCCCACCCCCCTCTACTCTCATGTTAGACTAGGCTGCTGATGATCAGGAGATCGAGGTTCGAATCTTGGTCGGGTGTACTGAGGGTGGTTTTCCACTCTCCCGCCACTCAAATGCGAGTATACTTCCTCCAAATATAGCCTTCCTAATCCCTAAAACAGCTAGCGTAATTAGTAAATAAACCTATAACCCGAACGGTTAGAAACACGTGACGCTAAAAAAAACTATAGTGGGAAGCAGACGTGTTGGTTTGGCCCTTCTGCTGCTCACAATCATGATATTATTTTAGACGCACAACAAGTAACTGAGCGTTTTACCAAAACTAACAAACACAAAATGGTCATGTAAATAGTTACTTGTATCCTACATTTCAGAAATATTATAAGAATGTTATTGTAAATAATGATTTGTTTTATTTATATTTCCATTGGTTTCTAATTCATTTCCAGTAGACCAGGATGATCTTAAAACGCCACCTTTGAGGGCTAAATTTGAGAAATAAATCAACTGGGTGAGGGGGGATTCCCTCCCCACCAAAATTGTTCCCTGTATCCACCTTTGCCCAAAAAATAGCCTTATCCCACTTTTTAAAGAGTTATTAAATTACTTTTATGTATTAATAATAATACAGGTGTTTTTCAGCTATCACGGTTGACAAATGATGTCATTATTATTATTATTATTATTATTATTATTATTATTATGTGTTCTGTCTTACGACAGGTCTATTCCTTTTGTCAGTGAACTTAGACCACCAATGTGCCCTATCCTCTGTCTCATCCTTCAGATCCTAGAATTTTCCTCTTTCCTTCAATTCGTCCAATATTCGAATCCTCCTTCATAAGCTCCTCTTTCCCTCAACCTTTCCTTTTATGACGTCGTAGAGAAGACAGTTCCTCCTAAGGATCTGTTTGATCCAGTATACCATTAACGTTAGTTTTAAGATAAACATAGCAGCTCTTTATCGTTACTGGTCCCTAACTTCTAGAAGGTTTTTCCTAAGTCGGTACGACTATGCTTGAAGAGGATTTGTCGACGCGCGCACCCAGATGCTTGTTAGTTGCTCGAATGTCCGCCCCGGCCCGGAGCGGCGCGAGTGTTGCTTGTCATCGCATCAACATACAATGGCGCCGTGGGTGTCACAGGTGAGCTCTAGCATCATTCACAGGGATGGGTGGCCTAATTGTCGCTCGGCCCAGTGATTGTTCAGGAGAAAGTGACATTGAAGACAAGTGCAGAAATACCTTCTAATGGCTCAAGTAATTCATGCGCGTTGCATAGCAGTAAGTGCACAGTACAATTTTCATAGAAAAGGTCGTTTGAAAAAAAAGGGTTTTTAATTGGGCATTGATAATATTTTACTATATTATTAGTGTTCTTTTTTATAGGTTTTGATAATATTTATCAGTGTGACAGCTGCAGATCACGTTATTTGACGTTTGAATACGTAAAGTAGATCTAGCAGATATTTCTAGCTATCAGATAATGCCATTCTGTGAAAATTGACTGATTAACTGATATAGCTATCTGAAAAATATTCTTATTTATAAATAAACATAAATAACTTCATAGTGTATTTGATTGCTGAATAAGTCGTTCATTTGCGTTCTGTGTGTGTTCTTTTATTGCTTTGGGGATAATTTATGGATTTCATCTTAATTTTATAGGCATTTTATCGCCTTTCCCTGAGTTAATAATATTCAACCAGGAGGTCAAATAATGACCCATTTTATATACGTTTAGCCAGACGCACAGCCACACTTCCTAAAATTTTAACTAATACTATTCTATTTCTATCTGATTCTTACCCCTCGTTTGTGTTAGTATTATTAGTATAAGTATTAGTAGTAGTAGTATTAGATGTTCTGTCTTACGACAGGTCCGCTCCTTTTGTCAGTGAACTTAGACCGCCAATGCTCCCTGTCCTCTACCTCCTCCTTAGCCCCTGAAATTTAATTTTTCCTTCGTGTCATCTAGTATTTGAATCCTCCTTCTTCCTAAGCTCCTCTTTCCTTCTATGACGTCATGCAGAAGACAGTTATTCCCAAGGATACGTCCGATCCAGTTTGTATTTGAACCGAATAATCACATCCAGAGTGGTTCTATTCTCACCCACGCTTATTAGGACTTCATTTGTCACCTTTAGTACAAATTGAAATGTGTGCTTATAACCTAGACAAGGTTTGGGATACAAGCAGATATTTTAACTGCACTAATGGTGACCTGGCGGTCTAGGGGGTAAGGTGTCAGACTTCTGTGCTGGCGGCCGGGGTTCAATCCTCGGTCCCGGCACGGATTTATCTGATTACCAAACCCTTCCTTCACCTCTGACAAGACATCTTGTGAATGTGGGGAATGCCAGGCCTCCACCGTGGTTCGGATCCCACGTTAAACTGTAGGTCCTCCATTTCATCTCACAATCACCCTACCATTACACATTAGCGTAAGTGCGTATAACCCGAACGGGTAGTAAGACGTGGTGCTAATAATACTAATAATAACTGCACTAATCAGTTAAGGATGAGGAAGGTAAAATGTTCCCTGATTCGCATTAAGGTATAGTGGTAAACCATTTAGAAAAAAAACATCCTCAGTAGAATCGACATTTATACTAGGTCTAATATGAGAGTGACACTCTACTCCACGTGACCACTGATGAGGGTTATATCTAATTAAAATACACATTTTAACGACATTACATATAAAAAGCTTGAGAGTATGTGCTATTATTGAGTAGTAAATAGTGATAATCAAACTAAACTCTTGTACTCTATACTGAAGACCACCTTTGTGATCTGGTGATCTCAGTGCTCCTGGCTATAGATGCAGACTTTCTAGGTTCGATCCTTGGAGCTTCAGGAAGTTTTCGGTGAAGCATTGGCTCTAGAACGGGGTAAACTCATTCTCATGAGGACAAATGAGAAGATACTTGAATTAAAAAAAAAAGTAGTTGCTCCATTCTAGAAAAGTGAGACTAACGGCTGTAGGATTCATTGTGCTGACAATATGAGAGGCTCTATCAGTAGAAGTTGGTATTTTCTTCGCCAACAGACGGCAGCCACATGGCCAGTGTGGTTCTATTGCGGACTGACGTGGTCGGGAACTCCTCTGAGACATACAGTCGTTTTAAGGATTGTGTGTCAGTTATAACCTGCTGGTGACCTGGTGGTATAGAGGTAAGGTGTCAGACTTCTGTGCTGGCGGCCGGGGTTCAATCCTCGGTCCCGGCACAGATCTATCTGATTAACCAACTCTTCCTTCACCTCTGACAAGACATCTTGTGAATGTGAGGAATGCCAGGTCTCCCCCATGGTTCGGATTCCACGTTAAACTGTAGGTCCTTCATTTCATCTCACAATCACCCTACCATTACATATTATCGTAAGTGCGTATAGCCCGAACGGGTAGTAAGACGCGGTGTTAATAATAATACTAATAATAATATAACCTGCTACCTCCGTAGCCTGTGACGCCACGAATTGTACAGTATATCTTAATTGATTTAAGAGATGTAAGATGTTTCTTAACTGTGCTGTTAATATGGTACTTTCACGGAATTGACTCAGTAATACGCGCCTGTCTTTGACCATCAAATAAAGCGTATATTCATTTGTGAATCAATCAATGTACTATGAAGTTATAAATTATAATAGGTTTTATATAGAGTTTATTAAACATTATACAAGTTTGAGAAATACGTAGAATATCATTAGATAGCTCATAAAATTTTAAAAAAATATAATCAAAACATAAGTATTATAAGAGCCTTTCTAACAAAAACAGATTAAAATTAGGACATTATATTTAAGAGCATCAGGCTCATGAATCAATCATAAGAAAATAATTCTAATTAAAATTATTATTATTTAATATAATAAAATTATTCAATTGATATTTTAAAGCTTAAACTGATGATGATGTATGTTTACTTAGTAATTAATTTAAAGAGAAATTAATGAGAATTAGCTATTATTATTATTAGCACCGCGTCTTACTACCCGTTCGGATTATACGCACTTACGCTAATGTGTAATGTTAGGGTGACTGTGAGATGAAATGGAGGACCTACAGTTTAACGTGGAATCCGAACCACGGTGGAGGCCTGGCATTCCATACATTCACAAGTTGTGGTTAATACACGTCTTGTAAGAGGTAAAGGAAGGGTTTGGAAATCATATAAATCTGTGCCGGGACCGAGGATTGAACCCCGGCCGCCAGCACAGGAGAATTAGTCACTTAAAAAAAAATTGCTAAAATGAAAGTTTAAATTAGTTAATAATAGTAATAATAATATAAAATAGTAAAAAGGTGGAGTTTACAAATCGATGATTCATTTTAGAAAATCCCTTTCTCCTTATGATGTTCCTGTGTAAACTGTCACCATTTGACGACGAGTTTCTATCGAGTTCTACATCATCCTCAGGTCTTTACTAAAGAAACATAAATATGATAACCATCCCGGTGTTGTAGTGGTCTGTGCACCTAGCTACGAGTCTTGGGGTTCCGGGTTCGATTCTCGACTGGTATCTTTTGTAATTTTTTTTTTTATCTTTAAGGAAATGATCCCAACATTCACCAGGGTTTAGTTAGTTAGGTTTGAGTTAGGTTGAGAATAACACCGGCTCCACATCATAATAACTATCATCACATCATATTATATTATTGCGGGTACTACGTGTAGACAACCTCCTAAGGTGTACCGTGGACAACGCTCTTTTCTACCAGATCGACTAATAATCTACACATAAGGCAAACGAACGAGGATGTCAACGTCCTTTCCGGTCGTAAGCCACTTACTAAAAAAGTAGACAAAAAATATGGTTACATAAAAGTACATTGTTTTATTCTCAAGTTAATATTATCTTTCCTTACTAAATTTCACTAGGTTTTAAAAAAACTAACTGATATATTAAGTGCTTTCAAAAAATAATTAAGTGTGACCAAAATAATCTTTATCTGTCATATTCGATAATGTTATCAGAAAAGCAATAGTTCAATATCAATATACACGTTTTATTTTTTTATTTTTTTTATAGGTGGGACATACGCATTTGTATAACGTTGAATTTAAGGAATAAATACAGGGTGGGACAGAGAAAATTAAACGATTATTAACTTGAAAATCAACAGTTCAATTGAAAATTAAATATTCACTAGCTAAATAAAAGCAGCAAACTACATGCTACACTTTATCACTTTTTGAAGATAATGTCACTCAGATGAGCTTCACTGGATGTCAGGAAAACCTTAAAACGTTGTCCATTATTTTCCTCAGCACGGATCGTCTAATTATTTCCGACCCATCCTGTATAAGAAGTCTAAAACAAAAGGAAAATATAGGGTGGGGAAACAACGGATAATTGCGAGACCATTGATAAAATTACAAGTTAAGTGGGGTCCAAAAAAAGGTGGCTGACCTCTGAGCAACAGAAGGCCTATAGTTTTTTTAGGGGAGGGGGGCAAAGGACAGAGTTTTGGTTAATGACTATATGCTTCCAATGCCTCTTACATCGGTTTTATTTGCGTTTTTTTTATTATTTAATGTTCTGAAAGAAAACCAAAGTCGGGATCAGTGAAATTTCAACACGTATCAACACAAGCTCCGCCTTTAGTACCTTGTAAAATTTAATTACTTCGATCTAAATTTTTTTTTTGCTTGTAGCTTTTACTACGTGATGTGCGTGACGTTCTATTGAACGCTTTTACACATTAACAAGTATTACTTTTATTTATTCGTGTTAAAACTATATTGTTGTTGATTCTCGATTGGAAAAGTGTTCTTCTCCCAAAGCAAAATGTATAGTAGAATTTTGGTAAAAATACACTTTTAAAAAATACAAGATTATTTTTGTGTTTAAGATTGATAACATTTAGCAAATTTCAACATATATCAAAACTCATAGCTGTAGATCACATGACCTGACATGTGACCGTTAAAGTAGATCTAGTAACTTTACTAGTTGTCAGATAAGGCTCTTTTTATGAAGATTATTATTACTATTATTATTATTAGCACCGCGTCTTACTACCCGTTCGGGTTACACGCACTTACGCTAATGTGTAATGGTAGGGTGATAGTGAGATGAAATGGAGGACCTACAGTTTAACGTGGAATCCGAACCACGGTGGAGGCCTGGTGTTCCCCACATTCACAAGATGTCTTGTCAGAGGTGAAGGCGGGGTTTGGTAATCAGATAAATCTGTGCCGGGACCGAGGATTGAACCCCGGCCGCCAGCACAGAAGTCTGACACCTTACCCCTGGACCGCCAGGTCACCCCTTATGAAGATTATTGTAGCTTCCCGGGGATAAAAGTCACTAGAATTTAACTGAACTAAGATATTACTATCTAAAAGAATTTAATAAGTTTTCAATTTGTATGGCACATTAGAATGTTTGGTGATCTCTTTATCAATATGATAGCGAAATATAATGAACCTGAAAAATATTAGTACACATAATTAGTACACTTGAATTAATATAAGGCATTTAAAGTTTTTGTATCTTATTTTTTAAATATTAAGGTGTTTTTTTCTTTGGTTTGTTTCAAAGTTATTCCATAGTTTTATTATATGGTTTAAATATTCAATGTGCATGGAAGTCTTGGTTGAAAATTATTGATTATTTTAAATTGAATGTATCTCACAGTCAAGAAGACAAGCAGTAAAATGTCACTAGAATACCAGGTGTTAAAATGTATTCACATTAAGTTAAAACTATTAGAATAAAACTTAATAAACAATTATTGGTATTTTTTAAATTTCGCCCCATCTTACCAGAATCAAAATAAGTTTAAAAAAGTTAGTAACAGGTATTTCATTGGATTAATATGTGAATTTTGATATAAATTTGAAGGATTTCATTTATCAAAAATGAATTCAGAGAAAACTAAAAAAAATGCTTGAAGGGTACATTTTTCCCGTTTTTGCACTACATCTTCAAAACTATGCAGAATTTTGCAAATAGAGTTAAGGTATTTTATTTTGTATCTTTTTTAACAGAGATGACGAGACAAAACAGCGCTTTCTACAATAAATAGCATCGGAGTTAAAATGGTTCAAATTTTGATCAAAGTGCAAAAATCACTCAAAAACCTAGATTTATTTTATTTTTCTAACAAATATTTCCACGTATTGGAATGATCAAATGTATAAAGCATTTTTTTAAACTAGTATATTATATGAACAAAAAAAAAAGACGTCTTGTAGCTCTCTTCTTTAAATAGAACCAGAGATATGAAGTCGAAAAGAAGGGTTTAGAATCAGAGTAGTTATTTTTGTAAATAGGTTAATGATTCTTCAAACCACAAAAAATATTAAAACGGCTTTGAAGATTTGGTTCCAAATGGGTGTCTCGGGATTGTCTGGAGTGACAAATAGTAATGTACACTTCTATGTTTGAATTAAAAGTTGTTGACCGATAATTTAACTATGAACAATATTTCAAAAACTTGAAATATTGTATCACATGGCCTTAACGATTTGGTTACAAATAGGTATCTTGGGAGTATTTTATATGACATAACACCGTATATTTGTTAAATAAAAAATATTTTTTCCGTCGGTAATTTACCGATGATTGGCATTGTATTCGTAGCGTACATTCTAAAATTGCTGAATTTGACTTTTGTCATTTAAGAAGAGCCAAATTGAGAGAGTTATTTAAAGAACTTGCCTAAAAACTTTAACTATGCTTATCTTTGATATTATTTTAGCCTTCCCCTTGTATTATCATTGGAAAAAAAACTTTTTAAGTTTATTTATTCACAAGGAAAAAGATCCAATCGGTAGAAGCACTTTTCCCGTGAGTTAGATGGATATGTACCTATTATATGTGAGGTTGGCAAGGAATATCGTATTTTTGGAGAAAATCAATGTTTGGTTTGGAACAATTTCGTGAAATAAAGAACTAAGCTAATATGTTAATTATTTTAGCACCGCGTCTTACTACCTGTTCAGGCTATACGCCTATGTACTAATTACAATAATGGGCTAGGGATTAGTAAGGCTTAGTTCAAAGGAAATGCACCCACATTTTTGTGGAGGGAGAGCGGAAAACAATTCGCGGCCACCGAAGTGGGTACAAAGCTATTGTATTAACAATGGCTATTAATTTGGATGAATATCTGTGCTTGTGCACAGGAATTTGTAAAATTTTAATGGAATAGATTTTATAAAGTGACTTACAGTTATGTGAACAGCCAGACTACCTACCAATGCAGCGTTTAATTTTATTAACCTCAAGAAGAGGTGTGCAGAAATTAATGTTTTATGACGCAATCAATATGGGAAAATTAGCACAAATCTTTTTTCTGGATCATATTAATGGAAGAAATTGTACCAACCTCTTTATATAGGAACATCTACTAAAAAAAAAACCCATTAGCAAACCAATAATTACTACTAATATTTAGTTTAATCAGTATATCAAACTCTATTTCAATAATTATTTTATTTAATATTTATTATTTAAAAAATACTTTAATAAAAATCAACAATGATCTTCAAATTTATATTTCAAGAATGTTTATACTTTGCTATTCTAAAATAAATGCTGTATAAAGTACTTACAGATAGGATTTGTAGTAGTATTGGAAAACATTAACAACAAAATTACAAACAAAAATAATTCACATTTATTTAAGTTTATTCGTGCTCTCCGTAGGCCACGCACCCACCGATATATTTTACCATGATATGTATTATCCATTTCGATGGCCTTAAGGTCTAAGGTATCACTCTCGCAATAAACTAGACCCCCGACGACGGGGAAAAAGTGGTTTGATTCCCGATCGGGTGTAGTGAGGGGGGATTTTCAAAAATAGTTTTCCGCTTTCATCTACGTTAATGCGGGTACGCTTCCTCTAAATTCAACCTTACTCTATCCAAACCCACTAGTGTAATTAATAAATAGACGTACAGCCCATAGTGGTAGTTAGACGTAGTGCTGAAAAAAAGCAACATAAAAAAAATCGAAGGGCTTAATATAATTTTGATTTTAATCACTATACTTCACTGTATAAGCTAAGTGTTTCCATTTACTATTTTTTCTTTACCGACACGTTTAACCACCTGTTCAAGTTATCCACTTATTTGAAAAATACTCTAATGAGGTAGGGATGATGAAGAATGGATTTTAGGGGTAATATAGCCGGGCGCACTCGAATTGCGGAATAAAGTATATCTGTCAGGGGGCATTCAATTAGGGGACACTCGGATTTCGGAATAAATTATATATATATATATCAGCATGTGCACATGAGCTTAGGAACAACCTGTAAACACATTCAACTCCTAACCCCTAACCTAACATAAACTAACATAACCTAAACTAACCTAACCTAACCTAACCTAACCTAACCTAACATAACCTAACCTAACCTAATCTAACCTCAATTTTCCATTTTTAACAAAGTCATTATAAATTGAATTTTTACCCCTTAGTTTGTGTAAGGGTATTACCAACCTTGGATGAGCTGTTCCACAATTTGTGTGCACCAATATTGCCGGATTTTCGTGGAAGGATATTGGAAAACCATTTAGGGAGAGCTACCCTTAGTATACCCGACCAAGATTTGAACCCCATTCTCCCCGTCATTAGCAGGCCAATTTAACTAATACTAGAATGACGCCTTAGAACATTCGAACACCAAAGCGGATTCATTTAAATTAAGATTTAGCTATAATTATTACCCTATGTAATCATTAAATATGTTGTTTTTATATGTGTTTATCAGTGCTGGTGTTTTATAGGGCTTGCGTTTGTTAGTCAGCACTACAGCCCTATAATAAATAAAATAAATAAATACATACATACATACATACAGTAGCCCCATGGCTTCTTTGGTGCTGACTGACAGCTCACAGCTGACTTCTGACAGTCAACATTTAAGTATATACCTAAATGTTGACTGTCAGAAGTGACAGCTGCTAAACACATGTTTTTTCAGATCATATAGCTCGGCGTAGGGATACATAATATGGTCTGGTAACTTTTCAAAGCTTTTAGCTGTCAGCTGTGAGCTGTCAGTCAGCCTCAAAGAAGCCATGGGGCTACTGTACATGCATACATAATACATACATAATACATACATACATGCATACATACATACATACATACATACATACATACATACATACATACATACATGCATACATACCTAATCACGCCATTCCCTTACTGTGTAGGCAATATTCCGTGCATATAGCTCTAAAAACAACTCCATATTTAATCCATCCTCACTAACTTTCTTCACACTTCCCTATCTTTCCATACTTCCTTCGCTTCAACAACATACATACACAAAGATATACATGCTATTTTATTCTTAAAACTCTTAATGTGTTTCTTTTTTACATATTCCTATACAACATTTAGCCACAACCAATTTTCATAGGAAGGGCCTTTTAGAAAATACAACCATAAATTTTTCCTTCAACACTCAAATAGAAATTCTAAAAAAAGGTAAAGAATGATTACTCTTAAAACTACCTAAAGTAGGTTGATAAATAATACTAGAACAATGATATCATTTTACTATATTATTTGTAGTAATTTATTAGTTTTGATGATATCAATCAACAAAAGGGACAACTGACTAATATGACTTGTCGTATGAATACGGGAAAGTAGATCTCGTAGCTTTTATAGCTGTAAGATAAGGATCTTCGTATGAAAATTAGTCTATAATCTCTAGTGATAGGCGTCAAGTGCCCGCATCGGTAACCTAAGGCGTCACACTTGTAAAGTCGCTGGATTTCTGGAGGTTAAGGTTTGAATCAGAACCGAGTATACTGAGCGTGTTTTATTTATCAAAGAGTTTCCTAACCTCTCATTACAAAAAATATGGGTGCATGTTATCTAAATTCTACCTTTCTCATCTCTACTTGATTCGTCTACGTCCGTGGAAAGCCCGGAAGGGTAGTAAGACACTGTGTACAGAAGGAAAAAGACACTAACGTGTGTCAAAGCTTTTGTAGAGAATTAAAAAAATAACAACAACATGGTGTCACCTCTCAATCGAGCCGTGCCGGCCGAGCGGCCGCCGCGTGTTGGCCAAAATTTGTGTATATAGGGTCTCATATATTCAGCGCAATGAGTCCTACAGTCATTACTCTCAGTTTTAGATCAGAGACGCTATTCATTTATTCAAGTACAGTAGCCCCATGACTTCTTTGGTGCTGACTGACAGCTTTGAAAAGTTACCAGACCAAATTATGTATCCCTACGCCGAACCATATGATCTGTAAAAACATGTATTTAGCAGTTGTCACTTCTGACAGTCAAAATTTAGGTATTTTACCTAAATGTTGACTGTCAGAAGTCAGGTGTGAGCTGTCAGTCAGCACCAAAGAAGCCATGGGGCTATTTTAGCTCCTCATTTGCCCTCACGAGGCTGAATTGACCTCGTTACATACATACTGGTATCTGGAAGTGTCAGAGACTGAATTCAGGACCTCTGGATCTGTAGCCAGGAGGCCTCTACCATAGAGACGGTCGTCTGTTAAAGAACCGTAGTGATAATAATAATAATAATAATAATAATAATAATGTATAGTGAATCATTTGGGAGGTGCAATACTCACTCCTGCCTGCATGACTTGTTCAATAACTACACTAGGAGTGAGCTCATCTCCTGTAATAACCGCCTGCGACTATGTAGAGTTAAATATACAACAAGTCCCGACATAAATTATTATTCAAATTCATTGCCATAGTGGTAGAACTATACTTGATCATTTGTCATGGCTCTCAAAATTCTTTGCCACTCCTCGAAATAGCTCACAAGGTCAGAGTTGAAGTCAGTCAAAAGGTGTGTACGGGAGTGACGCTAGGGGGTAGAGGGGGAGGGGGGTATACGTCGGTCTGATGAAGACGGTAGGATTGTCCAACACTCGTTAAAACATGATACTTAATAGGAGAGCTCGATACATACTCAGAGTTTATTTCTGAGTGTAGACCTCTGTAGTTTTAAAATTGATTTGAATTTTCAGGGAAGGTTGTGTGTAAAGAGTGACAATTAATAGCCCGCTTTAATGGTAGAATGATCTAACTCTCGCAATATACTAGCCTGTAGTTAATAGAGAGATCGAGGTTCAAGACCCGTTCAAATATATTGAGTTTTTTTTATTAAATGATTCGTCACTCACACTCCACGCAAATGCAGGTACACTTCCTCAAAATTAAACCTTTCCAATCCCTAACACATTAGTGTAATTAATACATATGTGTATAACCCAAACGGTTAGCGATACATGGCGCTAAAAGAATATTCCTAATGTTGAAAATGTTCGACACCTTGGCTCAGTTGGCAGCATGTCTGTCTACTGAGCTAAGGGTCCTGGGATCGATTCCCAGCATGGCCGAAAAATGTATCATTGGTGAAATGTGGGTTTACCCTTCACAGCGATGAATTACCGGCCTGGTTATGGATGTTGTGTCTGTTATAGATTTAAGTCAGCTTATAATTCGTGTGCTGAAATAATCAATCGGTTCGGAAAGTGCACGTTAAATACTAAAAATAAAAAAATAAATGTTTCAAGTGTACTCAAAATCAAACATTATTTCACCAACAAACTAATTATTATTATTAATGTAATACTAATATTATCAATATATTCTTGACTCGACTGACTTTTAAAATTAAGGTACTATCTTGTCCTTTAATTTCCAGGGTCGCTTAAATAATTACGTTTTACAATTTACACAGTAATGTTCAGTACGTTCGTTGAGTTTAATTTATGTTTTAGATATAAAGATATGCATAAGAATCTTTATAATATTCTCAGAGAATACCCCATTTGATAAAAACATAATTATTCACAATGCATTATCAAAGTTCACACGTAGACAAGTATTATTTATTTCTAGATCTAGATTGTAAATAAGCCCTGTATATTAAAAGTGGGTAGTCGTTTTCTCAATGATGAATCTGCTGCAATCAAAACTATCAGAACACGCCGTTTTTTCCATATATATATATATATATATATGTGTGTGTGTGGACAAAATGGCGTGTTCTGATATTTATATATATATATGGGGACAAAGAAAGGGTTTGACTTGTCCTTTAATATATTATTAAAACTTTCGTAGCCATTTTATTATACATCAAATGTTACCTGCAAGAACTGGACAGTATTAATAGTTTTATTACGTTAAAAAATATGTATTTCTATTTGTTATGAGAAATCTTTACATTACTACCTAAATAAAGATAGTATTATCTCCGTGAATAATGCACTTAATTCAGTGCTGTCCACTGACCACATATTATGTTTGAATGTTCTAGGTTTGTATTTTTTGTTCACTTATTTACCAACCCAAAATAACACACAACAATCTAACAAGAATAATTTAGCTACCAACACTTTAACACAAAACTTTACTTTATATCCATTACTTTTACTAGCCTGTGGTCCGGGTCAATTTTTTATTCAAGCCTTATATTTTCCACTACCGGCTTGATAGGCCTGTCGTAGCTTCATATGCCCTATAATCTAACTTAAAACTAGGACAGGTACAACATCCAGTCCCTCGTCGTTAATTTATCACTGTGAAAGAGTAAAACCACATTTCACCAATGATACATTTTAAGGATGACGGAAATCTAAACCGGGGCCCTCAGTTCGGTAGACAGACAGTTACTGACTGAGCTAAGAAGTCGAATTTTAATATAAAACCACTGTTACCACCATGTTAAAAAAGGTTTCAACATAAGTAATAGAAGAGTTTTTTCTCGAATTTTTATAGAAACATGGTGCACATGTTACATACATATTTATTAACAGCAGCTTTATAATCGTACGTTTAGGCCTATTGTAAATGACTCAACGTTAGAGTTTTCGATGACAATATGTTTGATTTAATATCCATAAAGTGGTGAAAAGTGACTTCAGAGGATGAAATGACAGAACATAAAAATATACTATCTATGACTCTATGATATCAGCCCACAATCGATTCATACCGATAGAGCAGCCGTCGTCTGCTGACGGAGATAATACCAATTTATGTGGCTATTGGGCGTCATGTGGTCAGCACAACGGACCACCCGGCTATTAATACCAGTTTACTAGCTCGAAGCCACTACTTTTTCATTCAAGTAACTCTTCATTTGTCATCATGAGGCAGAGTTGGCCCCATTCCAGATACACTTCTTTACAGAAACATCTGGCAGGACCAGGATCGAACCCGGGAACTCTGCATCTGAGGAGTGTCGAAACAGGAGGTTTTAAGTAATACATCTTGTATTAAAATAATAATAACCTACCCACAGGTGCTTGTCTCGCGGTAGACTAGATTGCCGATGACGGGGAGATCGAGGTTTGAATCTCAGTCGGGTGTACTGAGAATGATTTTTCCAAAATGGTTTTCCACTCTTTCGCTCCACACAAATCAGAGTATACTTAGTCTAAATATAGCCTTCTCAAACCCTAAAACCATTAGCGTAATTAGTACATAGGCGTATAACCCAAACGGGTAATAGGACACGGTACTAAAAATAAATAATAAATTCATATTTGCACGACGTCATAGAAGGAAAGTTTGAGAGAAAGAGGAGCTTAGGAAGAAGGAGGATTCAAATATTGGATTACTTGAAGGAAAGAAGAAAATTCTGGCAGCTGAAGGAGGAGTCAGAGGACGGGGAACAAAAAGAATTGATCTGTCATAAAAAAGAACACCTAATAATAAAAATATTAAATTAATAGTAAACAAGTTATGATGTTTTNTGATAATATTTATCAAGAATGAAAGCTTAGGATAACACGACAACGTATGATTACGTTAAAGAGGCTCTAATTGTAGGGCCTACTATCGCTGTCAGATACGTCCTTTCGCAAGAAAATTGACCTATTGTGTAGCCTATTAAGCTAGCTCCTTATCTTTTTAAAGTAATAGTGGATTATTTAAATAAATTATAATATTAATATAATATATGATTATGTATTTATGTATATAATTGCCTTTATTTATATTATTTATAGGTGACCTGGCGGTCTAGGGGTAAGGTGTCAGACTTCTATGCTGGTGACCGGGGTTCAATCCTCGGTCCCGGCACAGATTTATCTGATTACCAAACCCTTCCTTCACCTCTGACAATACATCTTGTGAATGTGGGGAATGCCAGGCCTCCACCGTGGTTCGGATCCTACGTTAAACTGTAGGTCCTCCATTTCATCTCACAATCACCCTACCATTACACATTAGCGTAAGTGCGTATAACCCGAACGGGTAGTAAGACGCGGTGCTAATAATAATAATAATAATAATAATAATAATAGTAAAACGTACCACCCAGTTTATATTCCATGTTTATCGAAGTAATGCCAAAACTTTTAATCACGATGTAGTCCCAGTAAAGCTATTCGTCGTCGCACTTGTTTTTATTTAACGGCGGTTGGTCTCCGGGGGGTTACGGACAGCTTCACCTCAGTAGCCGGTACAAAGCAGGAGGTGCAGTCATCACGTCTTTAGCACCACGAGGTAACGTTTCCATCACTGGGCACACACATTCCCATGCTACGGATTTATATCAGAAAATACAAATTGTGATCAATTCTGATAGTATTTTAATTGATTAAATTATTATAATTAATCGATATAGTTATAAATAATATATTATTATTATTATTACTATTATTATTATTAGCACCGCGTCTTACTACCCGTTCGGGTTATACGCACTTACGCTAATGTGTAATGGTAGGATGATTGTGAGGTGAAATGGAGGACCTACAGTTTAACGTGGAATCCGAACCACGGTGGAGGCCTGGCATTCCCCACATTCACAAGATGTATTGTCAGAGGTGAAGGAAGGGTTTGGTAATCAGATAAATCTGTGCCGGGACCGAGGATTGAACCCCGGTCACCAGCATAGAAGTCTGACACCTTACCCCTAGACCGCCAGGTCACCTATAAATAATATAAATAAAGGCAATTATATACATAAATACATAATCATATATTATATTAATATTATAATTTATTTAAATAATCCACTATTACTTTAAAAAGATAAGGAGCTAGCTTAATAGGCTACACAATAGGTCAATTTTCTTGCGAAAGGACGTATCTGACAGCGATAGTAGGCCCTACAATTAGAGCCTCTTTAACGTAATCATACGTTGTCGTGTTATCCTAAGCTTTCATTCTTGATAAATATTATCACCTGACAGAAGTACCCAGCGTAAGTCAAAAACAAACAAAAAAATATTTATTAACCTCACTACTTCTGACCTAGTTTTTAATTAATTAAAGAATGTAATCAAAATGGTTCAATTTTGGTTTATGCAGGTTCTACTAATTTTAAAATTTCAGACCTATGGTTTCGGTAGATATCAGCGAGTGCTAATTTCGGACAGACAAAAAAAAACCTCTCAATTTTATTACTAGGCCTGTACAAACCTGTAAAATAATAATAATGTTAATAAAGTAAAACGTTATCAATGTTGACCACAAAAAAAAGTTTGTTTTGTGGTACAAATGTCCATTCGTAATAAAATTAAAATATAGATTTTTGAAATGTCTACTATGTAAATCATTTACTAAAGACCAGAATAGGTAGTCCATGGGCTAACGCGTCAACGTCATATGGTCAAGATTGCTGGTAACATGCAAATTGGAGATTGAATACCAGCCGGGTGCACAGGTAATTGATTTTCTTAAATGGTTTTCTACTTATCCTCCACGCAGATGCGGGTAAATTTTCTTCAAAGTTTGACTTTACTCAAGCCTATATCAATAAGGATACTATAGATTGGTAGTAAGCTGTCTTGCTCAATAAACAATTATATTAACTAAATACATACATACATGATCCCGACGTTTCCTCGCAGGGTTCATATACCTCAAAAAAACAATACCGTCCTTAATCCATCCTCACTAACTTTCTCCACACTTCCCTACCCTTGCATTCTCCCTTCGCTTCAACAACATACATACACCGAGTCATACATCCTCTTTCATTCTTAAAACAATTAATGTTTCCCTTTTTCACACATTCGTCTACCCCATTTAGCCACGTCTTTCATGTCCTACCCCATCCTTTTTATCCACACACTTTACTATCATATGTTTTCTTTGTCAGTCGATCCACACTCATCCTCTCAACATAATATTATAAAAAAATATAATAACACAAGTATTTTAGATGTAGCCTATTAATATCTACATTATCTATCTAAAGTCACAGTATGAGACGGTGATATTTCAAGGAAACGCGCCCTTCATCTTTCCCTTAAAGAGAAGGAAAAATAGACTAACTTTTAGAATCTATATATATATATATATATATATTTTAGATCATCTGAAAATGATAACACTAAAATTGAATCTATATTTTCACATGTACAACGATGTAACAAGAGCTGATGCTTGTATCAACCTAAATAACCGCATTGGATATTTACAAAACATTATTTATCAAAGCTATAACAAACAGCCCCTGGAAAATCGAGAAAACAGTCGGAAAATTTGTGTGTGAAAAAACGCTGAGAAACACGGGAAACTTCATTAAAAAAAACTAAAATAATATGGTTACATTTGTGAATTTGGGACATTTCATTAACTTCAAGGTTTAAATATTATATATTTACATTGAAGAAAAAAGAACTGAAAACCTAAGTACGCTGATTTGAAAACCCCTCTCCGCTTTTATTCTATCTTTTCTCCAATAAAAATTGAGTTGTGTAACAATAATAATAAACACACTTTGATATTTAACTTTGGATTGATGTGAGAATTTTAAGGTGGGAGTGTAGGAAACGATCATTAAGGGCAGTGTTTTGGCAGTTTTAATATCAAAACTTTGTTGGTCAAAAGATATCAAACAATTCTCCGGTAGAAACATAGAGTATAATTTTCTTCATATGGTGATATCATCAGTTGTTGATCAAGGGTGTCCTAGAATTTAGTGATAATTTTTTTCTTCATTATTATTACTATTATTATTATTAGCACCACGTCTTACTACCCGTTCGGGTTATAGGCACTTACGCTAATGTGTAGTGGTAGGATGACTGTGAGATGAAATGGAGTACCTACAGTTTAATGTTCAATCCGAACCATGTTAGAGGCCTGGTATTACCCACATTCACAAGTTGTGATTAATACACGTCTTGTCAGAGGTGAAGGAAGGGTTTGTCAATCAGAAAAATCTGTGCCGGGACCAAGGATTGAACCCCGGACCCCCAACACAGAAGTCCGACAACTTGTATCTAGACCATTCTCTTCATTAAACAAGTTTCTCATATAATGCCACTATGCTCATGACAGATATTAAACAACTGTTGACATCAACATTCGAAGAAAATTAAACTCAATGTTTCTACTGGAGCAATATTTGATTTTTTTGGGCAAAAATCGTTTAGTTATATCTGCAAAAACTCTTATCTTAACTGGCATTCCCAATATCTCTACCTTAAAAGCTTCATAATAGTCCAAAGCTAGATCTTAGAATGTTTTTATTATTATTACTATTATTATTATTATTTCGCTATGCTTCATGCAACGTCGTACACCCAAAACCCCCCGCGGGGGAGCTATTTCTCACGTGGCGCTGGTAGTGGCGGTGTCCCAAATTAACCCCTGGAGGGAGGTCATGAGGTGAACAGGGCCGAGGCTTGGATTGGGTAACGCTGTGTGCATGCACTTCTCTCATGAGACTGATTATGTCAGGTGTAATGGGAGTGGAAGTTCGTTGGCTTAAAAATTGATGGTGAAATTATAGTACATATATAGCCTCAAAACTTTAATGAGTTTATTAGGAACATGAACACACGAATGAGTAGTTGTTTCGTTAAAATTGAACAGCTGTTACTTTACACGACGGTGTACATAATTCAGTATTATGTTTATAGAAGCCAATATTCGTGGTATAAAAACTAAAATACTTGCTTAACTGTTTAAAAAAAAACTCAGGTCTTGTTCCCTTTCTTCAACAATTTGCTGAGTAGGCCCAACATAACGTTAAGAACTAAGCCATGTTATGGCCATTATTACTGCATTAAGATTTCTAATTTTATATCAGTTTGAAATATCTCCTATAAGTTCTCCTTCGATTAGTAGTTGATATGTTTGTCTGGGATCCAGTGCGACATAAAACCAATTAATACCATATCCATAATCGTGGCGAAATTGTTTAAAAACGTTAGTCTCGCCATACATATGAAAATTATAAATATATACATACATACGTTATCCGTCCCAGGTTCAAAGAAGGACCCTGCCAAATTTAGTTAAAATTGGTATACGCCTTTGTGAGTAGTCATGGAACAAACAGAAAGAATGCCAATTGGTGGAGTTAAAACAACATATTTACTTCATTATTTAGTTAAACATTTACATCGAAATTAATTTATTTCTGAAATAGCTAGAAATATTATTATTTTTTGTATAAATTTTAATACTTTTTCTTACTATGTTTTTTAATTACAAATTATTCAGAACATTATCTTCAACTCTAATTGGAATCAGTCTTCAAGTACGTACAATTACAGGCGGTGTTTTATCAAGTTTAATCAAATCAATAATATATTTGTAATTAAAATAATAAATTTAAACTATATTAAATTAATTTAATACTGTAGAATAATTCTAGAAATTCTGCCTACTTTATTATAGTGTAAATGTTATATGAGGATGATAGTTGATATAATAACACATTGATATTATCATTGAAAAGGTGATACATCATGATTTAAACTAATTAAATTAACAATCACCACTCTATAATATAGGAGCGGCCGGGGTTCAATCCTCGGTCCCAGCACAGATTTATCTGATTACCAAACCCTTCCTTCACCTCTGACAAGACATCTTGTGAATCGTTAAACTGTAGGTCCTCCATTTCATCTCACAATCGCCCTACCATTACACATTAGCGTAAGTGCGTATAACCCGAACGGGTAGTATGACGCGGTGCTAATAATAATAATTTGCTCTTTCCTAAGTTTGTCTGGGAGACATGTTTAATGAAACCCAATGCACTATAAAGAGGAGTATATGTTTTCACAAACACGCACATTGGCCGCATGTTTGGTTGAGAGGCAAGGAAGGAGGTATATAAAGTCAAATTTCCATGGAAATAACTTTACCTGACTGTTAAAAAAGATACTAAATCTACTTCCACTAATCCATACGTCAAGCCATGTGATATTTAGCCGTCACTTTTGATATATATTTTAAATACCTATAAAATAACACTAACAATATATTAAAATGTGGGCATCGCTTACGGCAAAATTAAAAAAGGTTTTTCTTTTATAAATGACCCTTTTTTTTTATTAGAATTGGAGTGTATTGTTATGTCTCCAAGGAGAAAGGCAAATGTTAAGTAATAACCCCCTTACGTGCAGTTCGTATACTGGCCTAGCATGTAGCAAACTCATGCCGTGATCAAACAACTGTGATTAGAGAAATAATTGAAGGCGTGTAATGCGAATGCATTTATGTTCGTGAATGTAGAATGTAAATAAATATTGATCTACTAGAATGCGAGAAACAGATATATTCTAAGATATATAATTTAGACTAATCTCTTTAAAACTATGCATCTAGTTTGTATCGTTGTCAGAGAATAACAGTGTAAATATATATAGGAATGTAAAACTAAGATATGTATACAAGGCCGTTTTACTGGGTGTTCGCTATGCCTGTGAAACATGGTCTCTTAACTTATATTACGAAAACAAACTTAAGGTGTTCGAAATCAAGGTGCCTAGGAATATATTTGGTTCAAAATGGGATGAAGCTACGATGGAGTAGAGAAGGTTACATAATGACTAGTTACATACCCTATACTCATCCCATAACATTATTAGGATAGTGAAGTTTTGCAGACTACGGTGGGCAGTACATGCAGCGCTAATGGAAGATTCTAGAACCTTGTTCATGGTACTGACTGGCAAACCTAATGGGAAGAGACCACTGGGAAGACCTAGATGTGATAGGGAGGATAACAATAGAATTAACATTAAATAGGTATAGTGTAATGAGATGGACTGGATAGTACTAGCTCAAGATAGGCATAAGGTGTAATGAGGTTGACTGAATAGAACTAGCTCAAGATAGGGATAGGGTGTAATGAGGTGGACTGGATAGAACTAGCTCAAGATAGGGATAGGGTTTTATGAGGTTGACTGGATATAACTAGCTCAAGATAGGGATAGGGGGCGTACTTTTGTAAGTGCAGAAATAAACTTTCGAGTTCCTAATGCCATAGTGTAGGTAAGTAAGTTAATGAGGTAGGGGTGATTTAAATTAAATGTACCCAGTTAAGCGTAGAGGGAGAGTGAGAATACATTCAGGAAAAAACATCATCCGTGCAGACGGCTGGGATTCGAACCCCAACTTCCCTGTCACCACCAAAAAAACATTAGATAAGCCTGAAATTTATTTTACCTGCTCGACACCAGAATTTATCCTTAGAACACTTTATATTTTATAGTATTTAATATTTAAAAAAATATATATACAAGGGTTAAATTAAGTTTTTACAATTACATTCAAGGCAAATTGTAAAACGGTTTTTTCCATCATGTCTTAGTATCTGATCGAATAGAGATGTAAAGTTATTCTTAGAGGAAATGTACCCACATTTTCACTAATTGTGAGTGGTAAACCAGTTAATGAAATCCACCCTTAATCCATCCAACCAGAATTATAACCCCGGTATACCTGACACAGGAAGTCCAGTCCAAATAATGTTAAATTGTTTGAGGAATTATTTCACATTCAATTCATATGTTTTTTATATTATATTTAGGACACGGTACAGGAAAGGTGGATAGAACTATATAAAAGGGATGAACACAATATGACTTTTACAATGAAAAGAACACAGTTTAAACTTTACATTGCTGCCACTGGACAAAGAGTTAACAATTTCCTCTTGAAGAAAATCGGTCGCTACCATCTAATCCCCTCGACCTAGGTTTCATTCTATCGGAAATTATCAGGGAGGAGTGTGAAACGCGCAACGCAACTTCCTAAAAAAGCGAAAAAAACACAGAATGGAGAAAATGGAAATTTGTAAAGAACGGTAGGACACCCATATAGGAATATGTAAGAGGAATAACATAAAGGAGAGTCATATCTATGATATAGTCAGATATTTTACGATTATTTTTGTTATTTTGAAGCGTCGGTGTTTCTTTTCTCTTTAATAAAATTGTAGTGTAATAAATTATTTTCTCTTTCGAGTAAAATATGCCCTAATCAACATATCGTCTTAATGCTGAACGGTTATTAATTTTAAATCCCAAGAAACAACCTGGCGAGACTACAATTAAATGCCTCCATACGTGCATTAAATGTAATAATCCCGTCAACTCGTTATCTCTAGTGATAGGCAAAACGTGTGTATATCAATGTGCCAGGACTTCTGACATGTGACAAGCCCCGCAGGTCCTGTGGAGGCCCGTGAACTCTGTACGGTCCAGTTTTCATAGGAAGAGACTTATCTAACAGCTAGAAAAATCTCTACTCTCATACTTTTGTAAGTCAAGTCATGTGATCTGAATCTTTCACTTTAGATATTTAGATTACGTATCAATCCCTATAAAATAGCACTAATATTACCAGTTAAGTGTTATCAATATTTATAGTGAAAACATATGTCTTTGATTTTTAAAAGGTGCTTTATATGAAAATTGGACTGTACTCAGTACAGGCCATAGAGGTTCTATTCATCTTACAATAAAGTTATATGAAGGTTAGTATTTTTACAGATTATATAGCAAAAAACTCTTTTTGGCCGTAATAGGGGAGAGTCGTATAGTACCGGACAGCGGCTAGTATCGGACAGATCATGTTTCAATAAACTACAGTTAGCTAGAGAACTCTTTCAGGTATAATATTACTCCTCTTAATCGCAGCCAAAGACAGCCGTTAGTTGAAGGCGCGCCCTTGAGCCGTAAGGTTCCCACGAGGGTTTGTATAGTTTATATGCTTTGTTTCTTTGTTCCAACTACATTTTCAAGACTCCTCATTCTCATACGGTAATTACAATTAGTGTGTTTATTGGATATAAGGTAAAGGGTAAACTCATGAATAAGTTATAATATTGATTTGCTCAACAAAGAAAATATTATTGTAATGACTATCATTATTTTATTGCCATACAGATCGGCTAGTATCGGACAAGTTGTTTTCGTCCAGTACCGGACAAACTGAGGGATGCCACAAAGTTTTTATCAACATTAACAACAAATAAAGCTCAAATAAAACACTCAATTTAAGGTTAGATAAGATTACTTAGATTAGGTATATATATATATATATATAAC
>CABEEJ010001334.1:131645-164184 GCA_901482245.1 Timema douglasi | reverse complement strand
ATGCCTCTAGAAGCTATTTTAAATATTTATCACCCAAGATGGTTCCCCAGAAATTTTTTGAAATTAGAATGCTTCAGAAACTTTTATTCTTTTCACCTAAACGTTTCTCCAAAATTATATATGTGCCTCTAAGGGTATTTGAAATGTTATCTTCCCGGAAGATATTTAAAATGGTCTTCCACTTACTAATAATTGAAAATTGAATGCTTTCAGAAACTATTTGAAATGGTCCTCACCAAGAGATTTTTGAAATGTTGATGGCTCTAGAAGCAATGAGTGATCTTCAACCAATTTTTGCAAAATTGAATCCATCTATAAGTCATTTTGGAGTTTTATTTAAGGCCATCCTTCAGCTTCATATTCAATAATATTAAGAGGATTTGAAATGTATATGTATGGGGGAGGAAATTTATTAAAGGGGGAACGACCCTCCTAGCCCCCCCCCCCTTGATTTGATTGATTTGCGTTGCCTGCCAGCTTATAAAATCTAACTTGCACACATATAACACAATTTAAAGCTAAATGAAACGTGAGCTTTTGCAAATTTTATACATTTTTTTTTGCCTACATTAATAATATATTGCGTCACTAGATACTTTTAGTTTAATTTACCACACATATTAATGCCAACAGTGTTTGAATAAGTGTAGTTGAAGGTGAAACAAGACATTTTTCTCTTCATTTTGAAAGTTTCTTCTCAATTGCCATTTTGCTCATTACAATTATTCAAGAACAGTTACTGTTGAGACTACTATGTGTAGAAAATTAACACTAAACTTATATATATTTTGGCCAAAGAGGTTTTTTATTTCATATGCAGACTCTAAAAAGTTATCGATCCCTTCTATCCAACCTTAGTGAAGTAAAGGTGAGAATGAAGTTAATCCATTGAAGCACGACCAAAGAAACAGAAGAACGAATATATATCGTAGGTCGTTGGTAATTACTTATTTAAGCCATAATAACTCACTGCGCCCGGTATAATTATTCATGCTATCACGCAAAGATGCATAAACCTTTTAACCAGAGGGGGTTCAACTTGAATCTTCTTAACCGTGGTTGATTCCCTTTGCGTTATCAATCTTCTCCGACTGGCTCGATCTAATGTTTTCAGAACTGCTAGTATCTCTTGAAGGAGGAGGAAGGGTGTGTGTATTGTGTTCGCTAGTATTGATTCCCCTCAACTGCGAGGGTGTTTTTAACCCTCCTTTCCCACCCCTCTTTGCGTTAGCTGAATCGTATTGGGGTAGGTTAGGGTTCTATCCTTCTCGACCCCCCCGCCCCTCTTTTCCACAACAACTTCCGTATAGGAAAGGGAGGGGGAATAAAAAAGAGGGCTGTTTTTTTTTCTGTTTCGGTTGAGGGGGTTACTTTTTTTTTTATATATAATATAGTACACAGTGGTTTTCGAGAAGGGTAGGAACAGGAATGTTCACCGGTTTATGCTAGCAGTTGAAGAAAGTTGAAGGAGAAAGAAGGAGGGGAAGATTTTCATTGAAATGATTCATATATTATAGATTTTTTTATGGCTCTGGTCAACTTGAAAAATCACCGTAGTAATATTGCGTACATGTTGAAATTAGTATTTTCCCGTGTGCATATTTTATAATTTGTTGCTTTTAATTTCACTTGAAAATTTAATTTTGTATTTAATTTGTCCACACTCGCCTCAGTGGCGTAGTTGGCTAACGCGCTTGTCATGTTGAGCTCGATTGCTGAGGACGGGGAGATTGAGGTTCGAATCTCGGTCAGGTGTTACTGGGGGTGGTTTTTTCCTAAATGGTTTTCCACTCTCCCTCCACACAAATGCGGGGTCACTTCCTCTCATTCAACCTTCCTAATTCCTAATCCATTGGCGTAATTAGTACTTAAAGCGTATAACCAGGACGGGTAGTAAGACGCGGTGCTAAATAATAAGAATTTGTCCACATCTGTCATCCCCTCTCCCCTCCACCCCTCATGCCATTCACCATACACCCCCACATGCCTTTCTTTATTAATAGCCAGATTACACGAATTTTAACTACGCTAACGAGAAAGGGATAAGGAAGGTGGAATTTATAGGAAATAATCCCGTATTTCACTTGGAGAAAGATTGAGAAACCATTTAGGAAAAAAAAAAAAATCACCTTCGGTGTAGCTGGTCGAGTTTCGAACTTGGTCTTCCCCGTCACCTGCCAATGGAGTTGACCACATTTTTTGGAGCTTTTTTTAAATTTATTACTTGTAACAATTAATGTTTTATATTATAGATAAGGAGGATAAAGAGTAAGAGGGGGAGTGTGAGTTTATTTCTATCTTAAGTGGGTGTTGCCATTAAATAGTGTGTTTTCTTGTACATGTCACGTGGTATCGGTTTTCCCGACTCCGTGATGGATGAATTTCACTTCAACGCTAATTTATCTTATATAATTTAATAATTTTTGTTAAGTAATGGACCAATATATTGCTCTACTGTGGGTCAGAGGCAAATCACCTTTGTAGTAAATACTGCGGTTAAAAAAAACCACCAATAGAATTACCATTAGCGGTTTCTGTCCGAAAAACTATTTTAAACAAAACTATTTTTTGTTTTCGCTCTCTCTCTCTCTTATGTTTCTAGTTATAGCCAAACCTAGGAAAATTAAATTAGCCTTGTTTTACTGTGTTTATATTGTATCCTACTCTTAATTGGTCCCCCCCCCCCCATCTCCCTTCCCTACTCTTGGATAATCCCTTTAGATTTGACCGCATGTTTGGCAAACAGAATTGAATGCAGTACGTAATAATAGATGAGATATAAAAAAAAATACATTCCAAAACAATACAAAATAAAATGTGACAGCTCAGAACAATAATCATGCTAAAAACTCACATAGTTATTGACGTTATGTTTTCTTGCACAGGCAAAAAAAAAAAGTACAAATTACAGCAAATGGACTGTTCGGTCTACCTAAATAATAAAGCATTAATTGATTAAAATCTAATTATAAAATTCCTTTTTAAGGGGGGGTGGGTGGGGGAGGGTGCTCATCTTTATCATTGCATCGCATTGCAGGCCTTCTGATATTTTCAAACTAATATTTAAGTAGATTTATGTTACTTCCAAATATGCCTTAAGCCTAAATTGAGGCGAAAGCTGGCAACAAAACCCATACAAATCGCCATGGACGAGGAAGCTTTCAACAGTAGGAGGTTACTGCTGATCAGCAAACTGAGTTTGGAACCGAGGAGGAAACTGACGAAATGCTATATTTGGAGCACTGTGCTGTATGGAACAGAAACTTAGTTTATTAGGAGGGTGGAAAAGAAATACTGGGAGGGTTTTGAAAGGGGGTGCTGGACTGGAGAAGACTTGGGAAGATCAAGTGGACAGACCGGGTGACAAATGAAGGAGTCTTAAGAAGAGTGGGTGAGAAGAGAACCATTTTGGATGTGATTCTTCTGTACAAAGCGAACTGAATCGGACACATCCTTAGGAGGAACTTTCTTCTGCACTACGTCATAGAAGGAAAGGTTGAGGGAAAGAGGAGCTTAGGAAGAAGCAGGATTCAAATATTGGATGAATTGAAGGAAAGAAGAAGATTTATGGAGCTGAAGGAGGGTGCATATCTGGTCTAGGTTCAAAGGAATTGACGTGTCGTAAGATAGAACACCTGAGGATGATAATAATATATTTAAATAAAAAATTAGTGCGTTTTCGACAATGTTTTACGTAATTCAACACAGTTTTGTGATTGAAGAGTAGATCTGGTGATCAAAAAACTTAGTTAACACAAGCCTCTAACAAATGCATTATTTTGTTATTGTGGACTAAGCTTAAAATTATTATGTTATTTGAGTATTAAAAAAAACTTTCATTTCCATAAGAAATATTTTGGTTTGAAGATTTTCCCCCTCCAAGACACACGTACCGGCAAACCTTTCTCCATTATAATTATTTTCTAGAGATGGATCTAATCTTATACTTCTCGAATCCGTATCTTAAACTTTCTTTCAAATATCGAATCCTTGATTCTTTAAAAATGTACGTACAATTTCTAAAGTATCAAAATATTTAGATTTTGAAAACAATTTTTAAATGCCTGGTACCACTGGCAAACTATTTTGCTTGAGATTTCTAAAAAGTCATAAAAAAACACATTTCTTTTTTAGTAAATTAATCATTATGTTAATACAATTTGTGTGTGTGTGTGTGTGGTTTTGATATTTTTACAATCTCACATGTTTATATAAAATTTCCCCGTTGGGTCTAATTAGGGTGGGCTTTCCTAGATAGTTTACCCACTCTCTTCCCACGCAAATGATTGTAGATAACCTCTAAAATGCTTTCTTTCACATCCTTACTCCATTATTATAATTATCACATATGCGTATTACCTGAACAGGTAGTAAGACGCGGTGATATTATATAATAACTACTTTTAGCAATTGTTTGATTTCAATTCAAGGCCTTCATGCATTCGGGATGTATTTTTTATGATCTTTTAAGATTCTCTTTGTCCGAGAAATCGAGGATTATTTCAAATAGTTAAATGGCGTCCTCCTGACTGAGAAGTTGAAGCTTATCCAAGCAGCTCTTTGTTGTTTTAAACACTTGACGGCAGCATGCAAGTTGTAAGGAAGGACAGCCAGCGCCCATGTCCGTTATAAAAAATGGCTGCAGCTTACCCACCAGTACTCCCTACGACGTCCTTTATTCGCCCTTCATATTGATGCGTGCGAGCGCCTACACCACTACATTGATGTTGTTCTCGGGCGCCCCCAAGTGTACCAACCCAACCATCGTGACGTAATGACGCACTTCCTGCGCAGCTGGGCGGGGTATATCCCAGCCTGCAGCTGCGGCCGGGATGGCAACCCTGCTAAAAGGGAGAAGAGGTTAACAAAGAGCCGGACCTAGGTCTACCCCTTTCACAGCGTCCCTCCCACCCTATTTCTTCCTTGAATAAAAACGTAATTCCATGTGGCTCCATTCTCTTAACATACTGACTCTAGAAAGTCTTATTATCTCCAATTTGGTTGTGTTTTTGTTGCGTGCGTGCGTGCGTGGTTAGTGCGAATTCTACTATCTCGTATTATTTGTTCTGTCTTTCAACAGACCCGATGTCTTGTACATATTGATTCACTCCATCATTCTTCTAAATCTGTTTAAGTCATCCATCATTTGGCTTCTTCCACTTCCCAGCCCTCTTCTCCCTTCACACAGTAAGCCATCTATTCTCATAACGCTACCCCATCCATGGTGCCTATCTTCTTAGAATCAGCTGCAAAGTGATTTTTTATTTTTATTAATTCTTTTTATAACTTTTTAATCGATCACCCAATCTGTCCTCTTTATCCGCTCACCTCTCTGTTCCTTCAGCAGCACACGTTGTCTTGTAGAATAAACAATTATTTATATCTATTAATTGGCGCTCAGATTTGTACATGCAGAGCTGCAATGTATTTTCTGGAATCATCATTCTACTGGTAGATACAGTAGCCCCATGGCTCCTTTGGTGCTGAGTAACAGCTGAAAGCTTTGAAAAGTTAGCAGACCAATTTATGTATCCCTACGCCGAACCATATGATCTGCAAAAAAACCTGTGTTTAGCAGCTGTCACTTCTGACAGTCAAAATATAGGTATATACAGTAGCCCCATGGCTTCTTTTGGTGCTGACTGACAGCTCACAGCTGACTTCTGACAGTCAACATTAAGGTATATACCTAAATTTTGACTGTCAGAAGTGACAGCTGTTAAACACATGTTTTTTTTTCTCAGATCATTTGGTTCGGCGTAGGGATACATAATTTGGTCTGGTAACTTTTCAAAGCCGTCAGAAGTCATCTGTGAGCTGTCAGTAAGCACAAAAGAAGCCATGGGACTACTGTACCTAAGTGTTGACTGTCAGAAGTCAGCTGTGAACTGTCAGTCAGAACCAAAGAAGCCACGGGGCTACTGTTAAGTGGGATTGACAAATGAAAACTTTTACACGTATGATAATATATTCTGTCGGTCGTTTTTGATGATCCGGCCCGAGGTCATACAGGCTCAAACAAATATTAAAGCATTTCAGTTGATTTATTGTTTCAAAGCAACAGTTCAATGATCACTTTACGGTTTGGCTGAGAGTTGCAATCCTCCCTTTGTTATGGAAGCTGTATTTTTTTTTATCAGTGTGAAAGGTAGTTATTCTTATGATAGTATTGATTGACAGCTGATAAAAGATGCAGACCTCCATCTTCAGGCAACCACGACCGTTTATTGTTGTTGGGTTTTTTTCCCTCCATCCTCACAGTGTGTCCGAGCCAAAAGCCAAACCAAGCGGGGGAAAAAAAATGTAAATGGTGATTTTTATTTAGTTTCATGGTACACAATTTTTAATAACACCAAAAAACATTTGTAATTATTTCAGGCACCACTATACTTTTCATTAACAGCTTTAAATATTTGATTGTGTGCATTTTTATTTCCATACCCTATTTAAAAAAAGTTGCTTCTAGGTTTTCTCAGGTTCATATGACCTACCCGAAAAAACGTGAGTTCAAAATTATCGATGCTATATTTTAATAATGTTGATGAAATAGCTGTTATGCATCAACATCGGTGAGCAGATGAATTATACGTCAGGCTCATCTGGTCTGGTTTGCATGTGACCGAGTGGTCGGTGCTCGAAAACTGGCAGCGTATTGAAGGTTTTCCCCCCTCCAATTCCAACCTGCCACACAAATGAAGGTAAATTTCTTCTTAATTCTGCTGTCTTCATCCCTTATTTTTGTGGATGATTAAAATATGCATAGTCGGAACAGTTAGTGAGCCACATTGCAGAAGAAGTATAGAATAAAGGTGACCTGGCGGTCTAAGGGTAAGGTGTCAGACTTCTGTGCTGGGGTCCGGGGTTCAATCCTCGGTATTGACAAAGATTTATCTGATTACCAAACCCTTCCTTCACCTCTGACAAGACATCTTGTGAATGTGGGTAATGCCAGGCCTCCACCGTGGTTCGGATTCCACGTTAAACTGTAGGTCCTCCATTTAATCTCACAATCACCCTACCATTACACATTAGCGTAAGTGGGTATAACCCGAACGGGTTGTAAGACACGGTGCTAATATTATTATTATTATTAATAATAATAATAATAATAATAATAAATAGAATAAAAATAAGCAAACATATCTGTAAGGCTATGGTCCGCATTACGCTCAGAGTTTGTGAATCTTTGTCCCTTTGATTAATTTAAGTTTTGAGACCACTGCTCTCTGTCACTGTAAGGTGTACATCTTTACAATATATTATACCTTCTTCAATTATCCTATTATTGTACATATGTGGATATCCCGAACGGATAGTAGGACGCAATGCAAAAAAAAATAAAAAATGGTGGAGTCAAATCATAAAGCTTCTGAGGTAAGGTTTTTGCAGCGACCGAAAAGGCCGATGGGGGGTAAAGATAAGGCTTCCGAAACCCTTAAGGCCACTACACATTTACTGGTTTATCTATGAGGTTTGTCTCTACTGATGCGATCGTTTGATATACTTGAACATGTATATGATATTACTTTTCAAGCGAACCGGTGCGTGTGCGCACAAGTACGCCAACGGCTCAGTTCAGTCGTCACCATAGCCGCCGCAACGGCATTCACTCTTTTGATAAAATTTGAAAAATTTAATTCTTTCTACACGTTTTATCTTACACATTGACGTTAGTTTTGCATAAGTCATTTTACATTTTCGAGAATGTTTTGTTGCTACTAACAAGCCAATTATCACCGAAACATTGTTTGTTGACATCTTGGCTAGCCGACATTGACAATAACATTTTGAACGAGGAAATTAAACGTGTGAACTTTAATTTACATCCATTACCTTCTCCAGTTGTGGTCTGGCTCAGGTTTTTATTCAAGCCATATATTTTCCATTCCCAGATTACCTGGCCTGTCGTAGGTTCATATGGCTATAATCTAATTTTAGACTAGGATAGGCACAACATCCACTCTCCAGCCGTTAGTTTATCAATGTGAAAGGATAAACCCATATTTTCATCTGGGATAAACTCGGTAGGCAGACACTATACCAATTGGGCTAAGGTGTCGAACTAAACCTCTGAACCGAAGAAGAAAAACAGCTGTGTGTTGTGTATCTACTAGCATATCTGGTATAACCGTATAGACATACCTGATCAATTATAATTGAACAGGTACACCTCCGTAGATGTGTAGTCCTAAGGTTACTGCAGATCTTATGAATAAAAGATTCTATCTTCGATCTCTTGGTTAACTATTGCCAAATCTCTTCGCATTCATTTATGTCTCAAGTTAGTATGCTAGGGAGAAGAAGGAGCTATTGGCAACATCGGTGAACCAGCGTTGAAAAAATTTGTTGTAATCTGAGGAACGATTGATCACACTAAAACGAGAGAATGACAACTCTGTTATCCCTATAGTAGCAACCATACATTTCCCTTAGAGATGTCAATTATAAATTGTATACTGCGTTTTAAACTGCTTTAGGATTGAGGTCAGCGCAGCCAGAGTGGGGGGGAATGGAGGCTCATCACATGCTCCGACCAATCGGTGAAGGGGTAGTTCTCATGGCAACCGATGCACGTTGACAGATTTCTTGACAATCACTGAGTATGCTTGCATAGTAGTATCGCGCAGACTCACACTATGTGGCAACTATGCTCCCCGGCCTACCCACCACGCGTATCCTAAAGCAGTTTAACTCGCAGTATAGTCGAGCGGTGCGGGGTACGTTCCCGCACGTTGAGTTTGCGCAGTCTGCGCGTATGCGTGCGTTTTAGATTATTGTTCTTCCTTTTATTTTCTTCATTCGCTGAAAAAGAGCGTATCGACTTCCTTTTATTCTGGGAGGGAATGCACTTCGTACTAGTCCCTATAACACCGAACAGAGATTTATATGGTATGTGTGAATAACATCACAATTCAGGCAGAAGAAAATACACACAAACACATGGGGATTAAGTAAAACCTTATTCGCTTATTACACTTTATTAGATTAGGATTTTGGATTTAAAGCTAAAAATGAAGATTCAGGTTGTAGTAGAGTGGATTTAACCCTCCCAAGCTAATTTTTCATAGATGTTATTTTATAAAAATTTATTTAATTGAAGTAATATCGCTGGAGATGGCTTATACAAATATGAAACAACAACAACATTTGTAAGATTCATTCGAAAACTTAGAGTACATATATTTTATTTATATATACATATATTTTATATATATACATATATTTTATATAAATATATATATTATATATTATCTTACTAAGAATTTACTTGGGCTCTTAACTATTTACATTTTTGGTAAATACAAAGTTAAACAGAATTACCAAATATTTCCCACACAAGTATACCCTGATTTTGATAGGAAGAACAGTATCTGGTAGATAGTAAAAATACCAACACAATTTTAATATATTTATACGTCAAGTCGTGTTATCTGCAGTTGTCACTTTTGATAGATATTATTAATACTAATAAAATAATACAAATGATATAGTAAAATTTTAGTATGGTTGTCCACAAAGAAATAGGTTGGGATTTTCAAAACTTCTTCTAACCAAAATCAGGGTATGCAACCTCCAAGAAATAATATTTACAGCTTGCACCATCTACTTCCCACCTAATATTTAAAAAAAATGCTGCACCACCTCAAGTCCTTACCCCGCAAATATATACCACCAATCAAGCAGCTGTATATTGTGCATCATCTTCTTCGTGTCAAATATTAAAACTTTGCACTCTAAAACCTAACCTCAAATCTCCCACGCAAGTACATCTTCGTATAGCCTACAATCAATCGAACAGGTGTAGGCCTACATTGTCCGCCATCTTCCTCCTGCCAAACGTTCAAACTTTACGCTCCCACACATAGCCTCAAATATTTTCCGCACAAGTATAACCTCTAATTAATTAACTGTACTGCGTGTGCCATCTTCTCCCGCAAAACATTCAAACTTTGCTCAAATTTAAATTATTTATTTAAACATCTAACACATATAAAACATCTGACAGTTTCTCCTCCATTTTAAATACGGGTGCCTACAGTAGCCCCACTGCTTCTTTGGTACTGACTGACAGCTCACAACTGACTTCTGACAGTCAAAATTTAGGTATATACCTAAATTTTGACCGTCAGAAGTGACAGCTGCTAAACACATGATTTCGCAGATCATATGGTTCAGAGTAGGGATACATAATTTGGTCTGGTAACTTTTCAAAGCCTTCAGAAGTCAGCTGTGAGCTGTCAGTCAGCACCAAAGAAGCCATGGGGCTACTGTAGATTATTCATATGAGTTCAAAGGGTAAAACCGAAAGTAAATACAAAAAGATCTTAAACCATCCATTACTGAAAATATATTTCTTCTTATTTCTTAGTTCATTTTTATTTATAAAACGCGAACATTTAGTAATTAACTTCTTAATAGCTGCCACCCACCTACCCGCCCCTCCTCCCCCCAGTAAAAAAAATAAATAAACGGTCAAAGAAAACTCAATTTATTATATGTCTCTATATTCAATTATTTTATCTGCGGTCTTAAAACCGGAAACTCTGTCAAGTGATCATTTTGATGACTAGAAGAAGCGATATTTTGACTTGATTGTGTGTGTGTGTGTGTGTGTGTGTGGAGTATTTTCCCTCCACTTGAAGTTGTTTGATACGGGCGCCAAACATTCTCGGAGTAACGTGTGTACGCATATGACATTTAGTTGGCCGCGATCCTGAGCTATCTTTGGTCACACACTGCTCTTAGACTTGGGGACTGGTAAACATTTCTACCAGCAAACGCCACACACAGTATATATAATCTTATCAGCTTCGTGAGGGATAAAAGAGATTATTTTGATTCTTAAGAGATAAATGGATATATTATTGTTCCTATAAAAGTTAATGTGGTCGATGATAAAGTGACCTTCTCCCCTTCTTTCAAGTAATACCAAAGAACAATAAACATGATGATTTAAATAAGCTGTTTAGTCCAAATTTAAGCAGATACTTTATATCCTTTCAGTTTCTTAGCACAATAGGTTGATTTACCACGTACTTTTATTTTATTTATTCCTTAAAAAACCTCTTAGCTCTAATGCGAAGTGGGCTGCATCTTAACTCGATGCACCTAAGTAGTATAGTCACTATCATACATACACCGATGTACGAAATAGAAAGAGAGGAAAGAAAATTACCAGTTTACACTGTGAGTCTTATAATATACTTGCTGATAGTACTTCCCCTCTTCCTATGACGAGTTTATGCAGTCACTAGACTAATTGAAAACACTGACTTGCTTTTTTAAAATTACCTTAATATTGTTTCCTAATCTAGATAGACGTATGATTCGACGGACTTCTTAAAGGCCATTTTCATAACCAAGATAAATAACCAAAGCTATAAACTATTTATAAATAATACGTCTAAAAAATACACTTCAGGATAAAAAAAATTGACACTGTAAGACCATTTTTATATCCATTTCGAAATGTGTGGTTTTTATTTCAACGTTATATCTTTAAAACTCACTGAATATAACGTAAATTCATTAATATGGGAAATGCTCTCTTCATTTGTCATTACTAATTTCTATTTTCAAATTAACTGTATCGAATATTGTTAACATTAAATAATTTACAAGACATAACAAAAACTAAAGAGGAGCGTGGAAATATCAGAATGGAGAACTATTGCAAACCAACCTTCATGTTGATGCCCATAGATAGATAGATAGAAAGAATTGGATTGATTTGATTATATTGATTTTATTAGATTTGACAGCTTGATTTGATTAGATTTGAGTAGATAGATAGATAGCTATGACCACCGGCCCCTTATGCATTCACTAAGCATAACTGTTTTCAAAATAAATGTGAAAAATAGTGTTTTTGCTTCAAATAATCGTTTGCATAGCTGTGATCTTCCCTTTCTTTCTTTCTTTCTTTCACTAATTAATTATTACATCCAACATTAATGTTAATTATTTTCATTTTGTGGTTTCACAATCTCAATTCATGTGAATCCTCCCAATTTTTTCATAAAATAAACCTAGGTCTTTTTATATATATATTTACTATGCCACTATGTAGCTTAAAATTATAAAACGTTGGTTGATTTTATGGAAAAATTGTGAGAATATTCTAGAGAGAGGTTGTGAAACACAATATAGGCACATGTATATATACATTTTAATGCTGTAGTTATGTCAAAGAAAGGCAGTTTTGGCAATAGGATTTTATCAATAGTTATTGAATGAAATATACGTAAAATGATTCCAGCGTCATTATATGATTTGTTTGACTAAATATTCAAATTAAGTAACAATATTATGTTTATAATTTCATTGTTTTTGTCGAACTAAGTTCACCATATAATGTAGTGGAAGGTTAGGGGGTTGATTTAGAGGGTGGGAGGTGTTGCATGGAGTGGCTTTTGGTAATAGTCGTATGCAAGAACTTTGACTAAGTGGGTGCTATGTGTACACTATCGTGGGTTTGCTTGCGTCATCATAGAAGGTGGAGCGGTAGTGTGCTCGGGACCACACTATCGGTCCACTAAGCATTCACTAACGTTCTTGCATACCACCCTAGTCCCCCAATAGCACTGTTTTTATTTTTTTTTACAACAATTAATCCCTGAAATGTTATTTTAAATATTTTAATTAATATTTAGCACTGCGTCTTACTACCCGTTCGGGTTATACGCTTTAAGTACTAATTACGCTAAAGGATTAGGAATTGGGAAGGTTGAGTTAGAGGAAGTGAACCCGCATTTGCGTGGAGGGAGAGTGGAAAACCATTTAGGAAAAACCACCCCCCAGTTCACCCAACCGAGATTCGAACCTCGATCTCCCCGTCCTCGGCAGTCGAGCTCAACATGACAAGTACGTTAGCCAACTACGACACCGAGGTGGGTTTTAATTTTATATATATATATATATATATATATATATATATATTTCGTTGTAGGTATTGTGAAATAAAAATACTCGCTCAGGCAGTGAGAAGAGATACACAAATAAAATTAAAGTATTCATCATACTTTTGAGAGGGGTTCGAATTCCCCAAACATTTTACCCTCCCTTTCTTTGCAGTCCTGAAAAAAAACCCACTGAATTACTAAAGAATAAAAAGTCTTGACTTTGAAGTAAAACGGGACCCAGACCACAGCTGATTTTCAAGTCTCAAGTCTTTTTTAAAAGTTTAAAAGGAAACTCCCTTATCCTGGTTATAAAAAATGACCCCTTTCCACAAGTTGTTTCGCTCTGACCTTGAAACTGGGATTCCATCCATGCTGTGTCTGCTGAAGTGGCAGCACTGTCGGAACTAGACTGTGTTCCTAGCGTAGCCCTGGGTATATATAATTTATTATTCTCTTGTGCGCACTGTACCGTGTCTTGATGTATATTGTTCTTATGCATTACTCGTCTCGGAAGAAACTGTTAGATATTCGAGGACGCCTACAATTTTTTTTTTTTAAAGTAGCCTAGCTTTATGTAGGAGTCTATATTTTCTCAGTGTTCCTTTTAAAAAAGTTTATTTTTATAACTCTTTTATCTATCTATCTATCTAGCTCTCTTCCTCGCTCTCCGCGGGAGCCGGTCTAAGTTACAAAAAAAGGAAAGAGAAAAGAAACGAGAAGAGTTGAAAATGTTGTGTGCTTTGTATCTAGGACATTGGGCTTGCCAGCTTGACGGGCCCGAAATTCTTTAAAATCCGTAATATACAACATAACAGAATACCTTGAAAAATGAAATGATTTTGATTTAACAAGCTGATTTTTTAAGGCATTTAACTGAACCACTCTTTCATGGTGTTTTTTTTTATATCCGTAAGTCAATACTTTAGGAAAAACGATTTGTGTGTGTGTTGACATAATTCCGAAGGTTATAATTTTGATAAGTTTGTAAGCAATAAGCAAGAAGATGAATCAGTATTTGTTTGTCTTAAGCTATTTTACCCTTTATATTAATGTAATACTACTACTTTTAATCGTTCATTTATAAACGTATATATATTATTATTATTATTATTATTATTATTAGCACCGCGTCTTACTACCCGTTCGGGTTATACGCACTTACGCTAATGTGTAATGGTAGGGTGATTGTGAGATGAAATGGAGGGCCTACAGCTTAACGTGGAATCCGAACCACGGTGGAGGCCTGGCATTCCCCACATTCACAAGATGTCTTGTCAGAGGTGAAGGAAGGGTTTGGTAATCAGATAAATCCATGCCGGGACCGAGGATTGAACCCCGGCCGCCAGCACAGAAGTATAAACTTATATAGCTGTGAAAAGTAGTAACTAGTAAACTCAGTGAAGTATGTGATATTATATCATATTGTTATGCCTCTTTGGCCTAACATGACGTCATTGTTACAAAGATGCGTGTCGTGTTCGGCGCAGTAGGCTGGACACGTGATGAGTCTAAGGGCGGTATGCGAGGACGATGCTGAGCACGCAGTACAAGTCGAGCTAGGTCAAGTCTTTATCAGGTGCCTTGCTAGAACGTCTGGTTAGCAGTCACGTGATAGAAATCTTAACACAGAGAGGTACCACACCCCTCCGGGGAAAATATTCTCTACATCCACACACTGCCTGTGAAAGAGACGATACTGCTCGTAAAAGTTAACCAAAACTTATTATAAATGAACAAATATTGATTAAAATGGCGGAAGATAATTAATACATGGTTCTCACATTTCATTGGGGAAAATGAAACTATTTAGCTTATTTGTACAAATCAAGAATCATAAGATAATTAAAAAAAACGGATATGAAGACCACAGAAACGAATAAAAGAGCGTGGTAAGAAATAATCAGGAATTTTGCCAGTAATTTCCAAAAGGTGAGTGTGGTATAATCAGCTTTTTCCCCATTTATCTGAGGTATTTAACGTGCAATATCAGAAGCGACTGATTATATCAGCTCATGAGGATTTCTATGAGCGAGAGCGAAAGGGCTTACCAACTTTTCCAGGAAATGTATTTTCCACATACCTTCCAAAGTCACATGTCACAATCGACACGGGACCAATGGCTTTACTTCCTTTCAGAAGGAAGTTGTGCTACGGATTTTTATCACTTAAGAAAAATTCGTTGGCCTTATCTGGGTTTGAGGCCCCCCCACCCGAACATCGGGTCCCGGGGCGAGCACTTTACTCCAAGACCACTGACAATTTAATATTTGCCTTATCGAAATAGATCATCTATAGATCCGCCATATTCTGTTGCGAAAACAAAGCAATATAAAAATAGTTTCTATAGTCGATGCGCACCGCGCCATCTTGAGAAATATCATTGTAGTCTGATTCAAATACAGACTACTCGGGAACAGACTTCGATGTGACTTTGGTGCGACTAGCTTTATTGCGTCATTGAGCCACTTGATTGTCCTAGCAAGCAAATCCAAGCGTCCTCCGACTTGACTTCTACGACGGGCTTTGCTAAGTCATGTTCTTGCATAAGGGCCCACGAGAAACACGCTATTAATAAACGCCACCACTAAGTTGTTATTGCTAGCCCTACTTCTTTTCAATAAAGGAAGGTAGACCTGTGTTTTATTTACTGCAAGACAATTCAAGAAAATACTTTTTTTATTTTTTTTATTTAACATTTAAAAAAAAATTGTATGTTCTCTGTATCAACGTTTAGTGTAAACGACATATTTTTACGATAGCTTTATGCCTTTTAGAAAATTTTAATTCAAAAAAATGTCATTTGTATTAACATATATTTTTATATTTGTTTTTTAGAACAGCTGAAAAAGTGTCAGATAAAATTGATGTATTTATATGAAAATAAGTGTTTTTATCATAGTCTTAGTATAAATATTTAATCTTTATTGAACTATACTAAGAATCACAGTTAGATTATATTTTAGCACAACATGGTTATATTTCCATTGCTTTCGCACCAATTTTCCTCAAATCTTTTTAAGACATTTTCGTGGCATCTCTCCAGCGACTGGAGACTTTCTTCTTTGGCATAATCCATGTAACCTAAAACTACCCCAAGGAAAAAAAAAATCATTTAAATCTCTTTAGGCAACAGTATAAACTTTACAAGGCTCGTTTAGAGGAGTTGAGAGTATTTCTGGTATTAACTTACAATTAAACTTAATTCCTCTTCCTTTGGGAGCGATGGGGTATTATGGGATGAATAGGGATACAGGGAATGGGGGGGATGGGGAGTTCCACGAGATAATTTCCTCTCTTGAAAGTTGGTATCGTATTTTATCTCTAGACCGGCGCCTGTGGGCATGCGGTCTAAATGTCAGGTTTATCTGATCTGGTTTCTCGGTGACTGGGGAGCACGGGGTTTGGTTACCAGTTGGGTGTACAGAGGGTGGTTTTTTTACCTATTTTTTTCCTCACGTTCATTTCACGCTGATGCAGGTACATTTTATATAAATTCTACACTCTTCATCTCTGAACAACCAGCGTAATTAATATACGTCAATAATACGACCGGACACTGATATGCATTGGAGGGGGGGGGGGGGANGGGGGGGGAGATATCTTTTGAATGTTTGCCCTATTTGCCAACTATTGTAGGTTGAATAGTGAGTGGTGCGTGGTGACCTACACCCGTATCTGCATGTTTAGCAATTTTTTATTTATTTATTTTACAAATAAAATACGAATAGATGAGATAGGTACTAGATGGGGGTCGATCTCGATGGAATCGACGTAAAGTGCTAGTCTCTGAACCTGATGTTCGTGCATTAAAACCCAGCCAGGTTATTTTTCTTGAGCGATAAAAAATCCGCTGCACAACTTTCTACGGATGGAAAAGTAAAGACATCATTCCCCATGTCAATTGTGGCATGTTAAATAACCTTTGAAGATGTGCGAATATATCTTTATACCGGCTAAATCAATAGGCACTTTCGTGCTGACTCATAGAAATTCTCGTGTTCTGATATAACCAGTCTGTCAAAAAGTGCACGTTAAATACCTAAAATAAATGCTGGATGGGTTGGGATGGTGGAAAAGGGAGAGGGAGAGGGGGGTCTAGAAACATATGTGAGTGACCTTGGCCACAAAAAGATTATTTTGGATAGTGGTAAAATAATAATGTATTTGCTAACTTAAAGTGGGATTGAATAAATCGTGAGTTTAAGGCCTTTTTTCAGTTTATATGGCAATAAAACGTTTATATTTTGCAAAAAAAAATAATAAAATTTCATCTCACTAAAAACTCTTGATCTACATTTTTTGAGATATTGTTCTCATACTGTTCTTGAGTATTTGAGAATTTCGACATTTCAACTTGACCTTTACAATCATTTAAAAAAAAAGTTTTTGGTCAAATGCATCTATGCTCATGGAAAATATTAAAAAATAGTTGAGAAAATTAAACCGATAGTAGGCTATCTACTAAAACAATATTTGATTTATTTTGGCAAAAAATAGTAAATATTAGTAATTTTTAACTGTCTTTATTTACTATCTCACCTTAAGTTAGAAGGTTATGGGTTTAATATCACATATCATGGTGCCATTTTGCACGTGTGATACAGATCTCAAATATGACATAAAAATAAGATAATACCTGAAATCCCCAACGGGGACTCATAAGTGGGGTTGTTAAAAATGATTGTAGATTAACTTATTGTTGGATTTATATAGCGTCTTCTGATCTCTCCATTTTAATCATTTGCTTTTGACGACATAAACACAGATAAAAATAAAAATACATTACTCTAATTTATTCAAACGTACGGCCCATGTGACTTTTATCCCTTCTTCTTTTTCTAAATAATGGTTTGCTGATTTTTCAATTCACTTTCGTTTTTACGATTCTAGGAAAGTAAAAATGTTAGTATTAAGTTTTTTGTTACAAAAAAAAATATTTTCAAGGTAATGAGTTCTGTGTTCTCTCTCTCTGTATATAAGTTTTTTTTAAATAAACCTAGTCTTATTCATAAAATATTCCCTTTTCTCAAGTCACGTATCATTTCGCGTTTCTTCCATAACAATGACCTCTTGAATAACTTTAGAAAAAAAAATGTTTACAAAAAAACTATCCAAAAAATCTTTTAATCAGTCCAATTACTGTTTAATTGTTGGGTTTTTTTTTGCTTTAGCGCTTTGTTTTGTGTGTGTAGGAGTTTTGTGTATTGGTCCCCCCCCCCTCCACCAACAAAAAAGGGATAAAAGGCTACCACGGTTGAATGAGTTTTAGGAATGGGTTGGGGTGACTGGGGGGGATTGTAGAGAGGAAGGCTTGGAAACCACTCTTGAAACGTTAAATGAAAAAAAAAGAAGGTTTAAATGCTTTTAATCAAGACTGGTTGAGAGTGAATTCCTACACTTTTTTTTATTTACTACTGTCCGCCGTGAGACGTAAAATAAAAGTAGGCCCAGTTGTGCATTTCATCTTGAGTCGAGGTCGTAACTGGTAAATATCGACTTATCGAAATTATATCATTGTGGTTTTTAAGGTGAGAGTGTAGGAGACGCGAGAAAAGGTAATTGTATTTTGCTGTTTTTTTTTGTCAAAACAAATAAAATATTGCTTCAGAAGAAACATATGAGTTTAATTATTTTTTTCACGTGGTGACATCAACAGTTGTTGAATATTTGTCATGAGCAGAGCGGTATTAGATGATAAACTTTTTAAATGAAGATAATACGTTTGTCATTAAATTCCAAGAATTGTTTGTATCGCCTTGTGAGGAAAATTTTTAAAGGCTATGTTTATACTGGAGGATTACTGGATTTATTTTTGCCAAAATATAGTTTTGCTATAAAAAAATACCCTGCAAAAACCCTGCCATTTTCTCGCAATCTCTACACTTTCAACTTAAGATGTCCATAATTCCTGATTTTCTCGATACGATTTAAACCACGATTTTTCTATTCTTGATTTCGATTCCTCAACATAAATAATTTCCATTTTTTTTTCATTCATCCCATCTCACATTAAAATAAGTTATTTATTTATATACATACATTGCTAATAGTAAGAAAATTTACGTATTAACCAAAATATCCTAGGTTTGTTTCCCATGCCCAGGTGTCAATTTTCAATTTAAAGAATAATATATTTATATGCTGATATAAACATACTTAACAACCATAGGGATAACTTTAAAAAGCAATTAAGTATTTTCAAGGCTCACAGAGCATAGTGACTGTTTAAACTTGTCAGAGGAAGAGGGAAAATGCTATAATTAAATAAACAATAGCCCACGCAGGGTGAATTTCTAATCNCCCCCGTTATTTCTATTTCATGCATTGGTGTTTATAATATAATTTTGGTAGGAAGAACAGTAGAAGTTAGTTACTAGAATAATTTTAATATATTCATGCATCAAGTAATGTTATCTGAGACTTTCATTTTTGATAGATATTATCAGTACCTACTAAAGAAGACAAATAATATAGTAAAATGCTAGCAATGTCTGCTGCAAAGAAATATCTTTGAATTTTTTCTAGTGTTCTTCTAACCAAAATCAGGGTATATATGTATGATGGTGTTTAGATTGCTTAGGTGCGTCAAGTTATTAGATTCGCTTCGCAAAATAGCTTCGAAAAAAAAACAAAAAAACGGCAACATCGTTAAACATGGTTCTCTTGCCCACCCCAAAACAGTTATTTTAAGAGATTTTTTTCGGTATGCCTACTTTCTATTAACGTTTGAACGAACGATGACCCGCTTCAGTGGCCACATGGTCTAAAGGGTTACTCTCGCTGTAGACTAGACCACACTAGACTGACGATGGCTGGGAGACCGAGGTTCGAATTTTGGTCGAGTATACTGAGGGTGGTTTTTCCAAAACTGTTTTCAACTCCCCTTCATGCAAACGCGGGTATACTTACTCTAAATATACTCTTCCTAGACCTTATAACCATCAGCGTAGTTAATATATAGCTATGTAACCTAGACGGGTAGTAAGACGCGGTGATAAAAACATTTGAACAAACCTTAACCAAATATAATGCGCATACAGATCAAAGATTTCTAGTGAGAAAGAGGTCATATTTTTCATCAGGGCGTTGGTTAGTTTCACAGATCAAAACAACACATTCAAATGTGTCACATTAATCATTATTTTCGATTAAGTGAAAAAATGACAATCTGGACATGGGGATTGAACCTAGTACCTTTTGGTTTTAAGTGCCAGTATTCTTTCAGTGAAACATCGAGGTTTGTCTCGTATTTAGGGCCATCCTAAAACACTAATTTTTTACATCGTGTCTTACTACCCGTCTGGGTTATACGCTTATATACTAGTTACTCTAGTGGTTTTAGGGATGAGGTGAGGCTATATGTTTATGAAATATACCCGCATTTGCGTGAGAAAGTGAAAAAACACTCTTAGTAAACCCAACCGAGATTCGAATCTCTTTCTCCGCGTCATTGGCAATCCAGTCCACTGTGAGAATAGCGCCTTAGACCATGCGTTCGCCAAATTGGGACTTAAATTGTTTTGTTTAAGTCTTAACGATAATGATGGATGGGGGTTTAACCAGGTGAAAAAAAATTAATCAAAAATATATCGTATAGTTATATAAGATAGTAAATATGCCATATACGAGTACAGTAGACCCATGGCTTCTTTGGTGCTGACTGACAGCTCACAGCTGAAGGATTTGAAAAGTTACCAGACCAAAATATGTATCCCTACGCTGTGTTTAGCAGCTGTCACTTCTGACAGTCAAAATTTAGGTATATACCTAAATGTTAACTGTCAGAAGTCAGTTGTGAGCTGTCAGTCAGCACCAAAGAAGCCATGGGGCTACTGTATGTGTTGTCAACAATTATTCTCTTAGAAAAAAAAAAGACAAAAAGTCCTTGAGAAACCTCCTTAATCGTTTCAGTAAGGAAAAGTTTATGGTTTGTAAAATGTAAATAGGTCAGCAAAGTCCACTATTCTCTCCTTTATTCCCCCCCCCCTCTCCACCCTTCTCTATGTTACGAACCCATTGTGCTTGGGGAAAGCGACATGGAGTTCACAGATACAGGATTCCAGGGGAACCGGTTTGGATAGATAGAACCACTTGCGTAACTTCGTTTACATGGGCGGTCTTGTGGCTGTGATGATGATGATGATGATGATATAAACGCTGGAACTTTTTAAAGACCACTACGCACAAACTGTATTTTGTTTAGCATAGTTTTTGTTTTTATTTGGTTAAAGTTAAAAAAAGAAAAGTCTTATGGATTAGGTAATTCTTTATTTGTCTTTGATTTGGAAAGGAGTGAACCATTTTTTGAAACTTCTTTTGAATGAAATGCTTTGGTGGAGGAGGATAGGGGGGGAAGGGGGGAGAGGATGGTGTCTGAGGGTTTGAAGGGAGTGAACTATTTTTAGGAACTACTTTTGAAAGAAATGCTTCGGTTGAAGGAAGGTGGAAGGAAGGTGGAAGGAAGGTGTACTGGGGGTTGGAAAGGAATTAACTTATTTTAGGAGTTGTTGGTGATGAAAATGCTTTGGATAAGGAGGGTTGTAAGAAAGCAGCATATCTACATTACTGGGGTAAGGAGGAAGAAATCTGAGTTTTAGTGGAAATGCGCCTTAATTTTCTTGAAGGGAGAGGTGGATATTATATAGGGGAGGGTGGAGGGGGGTAAAATCAGCCTGTTAGGATTCGAACCGTGACTATCATCAATAATCTAAACCATAGGTTGTTCACGCTTTAACCCACGTGACTACTGATGTGAGTTGTAATATTATAATATTTGAATTAATTTGAATTCTGTCAAATTCGGTAAATACATAAACATATAGATGTTTCGGAAGAACACTTGTCCTAAGGTGACAATATTTTTAAAATTAAGTCTAATTGAACTTAGCCAATAATAATCACTACTCACTCCTAGCAAACTTAAAGAGTTTAAATGTTTTATCTTACACAGTTCAATAGTTTGTTCATCTGTATAGTTCCTCTTTTATCTAACACAGTTCAATAGTTAGTTCATCTGTATGAATCCTGTTTTATTTTACACAGTTCAATAGTTAGTTCATCTCTATGGATCCTGTTTTATCTTACACAGATCAATAGTTTGTTCATCTGTATAGTTCTTGTTTTATCTAACACAGTTCAATGTTTAGTTCATCTGTATAGTTCCTTTTTTATCTTACACAGTTCAATAGTTCATCTGTATGGATCCTGTTTTATCTTACACATTTCAATAGTTAGTTCAACTGTATGGATCCTGTTTTATCTTACACAGTTCAATAGTTTGTTCATCTGTATAGTTCCTGTTTTATCTTACACAGTTCAATAGTTAGTTCATCTGTATGGATCCTGTTTTATCTTACACAGTTCAATAGTTAGTTCATCTGTATGGATCCTGTTTTATCTTACACAGTTCAATAGTTAGTTCATCTGTATGGATCCTGTTTTATCTTACACAGTTCAATAGTTAGTTCATCTGTATGGATCCTGTTTTATCTTACACAGTTCAATAGTTAGTTTATTTGTATGGATCCTGTTTTATCTTACACAGTTAAATAGTTAGTTCATCTGTATGGATCCTGTTTTATCTTACACAGTTCAATAGTTAGTTTATCTGTATGGATCCTGTTTTATCTTACACAGTTCAATAGTTAGTTCATCCGTTATGGATCCTGTTTTATCTAACACAGTTCAATAGTTTGTTCATCTTTATAGTTCCTGTTTTATCTTACACAGTTCAATAGTTAGTTCATCCGTATGGTTCCTAATCTTTGCTATCTGGACATTTATATCAGTTTTGTCGGTCGTGATAGGTATATTTTCCCCCACTGTCGAGGTAAACTTGAATCCGATCAATTTGTCCCGTTCCTCGCCAAGAGGTGTCTATCCTCCCACGCTCTAACGATTGGTGAGTAGGGGGATGGTTTTCTATCACTCCCCCTTCATTCACAAGAGGAACACCCCTCAAACACACCCTTCCCAGTCCCTTTCCTTTCTCTTTCAAACTTCCTCACACCTCGTGCATTGGATGAGGACAGGGGTATCCAAACAACAATCTTCATGGTCCAACGTTGTATATACGCATTCTCTCTCTCGCTCGTTAACATAGAGGTAGATGACCTCGGGTAACTTATGGGAAGCACATTTACGTTATATCGCACTTTTTGGGTTTATTGTGGGCCCATACCCGATATATTATCTCACCAATTTCTTCTTCGATATATCTCAAAGGTGGGCCGCAGAATTAACTGGCTGTACCGCGAAATCACAAACGTTAGTATATTGTTGACAAAAAATAAAAAATAAAATTAATTTGTTGTTTAATTCAATTTTTTTAAAGAAATAAGAGAAAAAAGGTTTGAAAGTTTTTATATATCTATTTTCCGGATAATTTAATAGCTTACAATCAAGGAGGTTAGTAATTAATGAGAATCTTGTCATATTATTATTATTATTATTATTTTTACACAAAAGTTTAATTTATGGCCGAGTAGAGAACACACGCAACGGCATTTACTCTTCATATAAGAGAAGTCTTCTCTGCGCATGCCCGAGTTTAGTGCAGTGTCGCCAACTTGCAGATACATTGTGCCACGAGGACTCTCAAAAAATAGTTTATTCTTTAAATTGAAAAAAAAAAATGACACCACCGGACACGGGAATCTAAGCCGGCACCTTTGGCTTTGTACACCAATGCTCTAACCACTGAACTATCTAGGAGTAGTTCCGTTCTCTGGGCCATTCTTTACGCATATCGGCACAAAATCCCCTTTCCAGCCCGTGGAATGGGTTTACGGACACTTTAACAAAAAAATAATAATTAATAACGAATACCAAAATGATGGTACTACAATATGCAGTACAGAAAATACCATCTAATTACATACCATCATATGCTGCCGACGACAGTATTATAAATGTGTAACGAAAACAGACATATCGGGGCACGGGCTCTTACAACTGTGGTTCTTGACCCCCGCCGGAGGTCATAAAAACGAATATTGGGATAGGGGGGAGGGGGCAGGGGAGCAAACATGTACAAACGGGAGTAAATAAAAATTAAGCCTACTATAAAGCGATTGTGATTAAAATACATTACTACTATTAATTATATATATTATTATTTTTTAGTTTATCGCATAAATAACAGTCATCCGCCGTGATTACACGAACACAAATTTAATAATCATTTGTATAGTTAACTAAGAAGACTTACATTGGTTATCTAAATATATAAAATTTGTAAATAAAAAAAAGATTAAGTATTAATATTGAATATAACGGCATGAATGCATTTTTTTTGCCCAATCAACGGATATGATGAAAATTCTTCTATTTTTTTTAGTAAATAGTTGTGAGTCTATATATATATATATATTTATAATAACAGTCCGTATTCCTTAAGAAAATGCATTCACGTTTAGCTTAAGATTAAGAAATAGTTTATAAATACAAATTAACGATACGATAGTAGAATCAATACCATCGTATATAATCTTCACAAATGATGTATTCTGGGCACCAACAGACTTACCCACTGCATTTTTTTACATTAATAATAAATAATAAACAATAATTTAAAATTGAAATAGATTGTTCTATTTTAGTTTAAGGTAGTCGTGGCAGTACAAATCAAACCGGCCCACCGGGAGATCTCCAGGTGCTCCGACGGTCCAGTCCACCTCTTTCTGGCCCACCCAATATTTTCAATATCTTAATGTGGCCCTCTAAAATGTTTGGGGACTCTTTGTGTACACCGTCAAGCTAAAAGTGCTGTTAACTTTCAGGGTAAATGATCAGTCTCACCTTGATGCTATACACTATGTCCTTGTCTTATAAGCTGTGCCATAGTAGAACAATGAAAGGTAAGCTTACTACGTTTCAGGGTAATCTAAGGGTACACCAGACTCTGCCTTCCTTTTTTCTGCACCACATCTTACTACCCGTTCAGGCTGTACGTGTATGTACTAATTACAATAATAGGTTAGGGTGAGAAGGTTTGATTTAGAAGAAATGCACCCATATTTACATGGAAGTTGAGTGGAAAACCATTTAGAAAAAATCTCAGTGCACACGATTGGAATCAAACCCCGCTCTCCCCAACCCCATCTTCGGCAGTCTAATCCAACACGAGAGTTACGCGTTATACCACGTGGCCACCTAAGCGGGTCTCTGCCTTACTTAAATCATAAAAAGAAATGAATGGTCTTGAGCGTGATGTGAATCCTGGATAACACACTGGTAAATAATTGGTGCTAATCCAAGCTTTGACTTCGGTCCTTAGGCATAATTTTCCAATTTACGAACGGACCGAAAAAGTGAAAGCCCTATATTGCAATGGAATAGTTTCACAATATTTCGGGATAGGTCCGCTGGTCGGTCAAACTTTTGAAATTCGGTGAAGAGGTGCGGAGTTTCTATGTTTGCAAGTAGGACTACTATGGAAAGACGTCCACAGATGTCCCCGGGTGTGATATTTAGCACACCCCTGCCCAGTATGGCCAGGCTCCCCCCCCAACTTTACCTCTCCTGGTCGAGTTGAACGCTCAAAACCGCGCCCTCCAACTCTCCCCCCCTCTTCCCCCCCCCAACACAACTTGTCTACTTTCCTCACTTTCCCATACTCCTCTGCCGGAAAAGCTTGAGTTGAGGAAAACACGAGCGTGTGATGTGCAAGGAAAACTGGGCCACCTGCTGGAGGAAAATATGAAAAAAGTTGCACTGTTTCCTGTTCTGTGTGTTTTTGTTTGTGGAAAGTTTATATGTATACATTTAATAACAAAACCTTTTTTTGAATATATTAATATCAATAAGAGCTAAGAAGGTGAGTGGATAGCACGCTTGGCCTTTTTGAGACCAGGAAGCAAGCATTCTGAATTAACCTAAATGCTATTTTTCCACTCTTTCCCTTTGGCCATTCTGTTACATTTGATTGCATTCATTTTCAGTCGTTGATAGCAACAACTTTGGGTAGCAATGTCACTACAAGTGGTGGGGGTACAAAAAAAATATTACAACTTACTTTCCAAATAATTCTTGATTTTTTTCTGCTTAATTTTGAAGCACATTATACTGAGGTGTGAATAATACGTACTCTTTTTTTTGATTTTTTTTTGTTTTGATTAGTGTTACCTCGTTTTTTCAAAAACCACATACTTTTGTCCGTTTATGTTAGGGTTACCCATTTTGTACCGATTTATAAAGACTGTTTACGGTAACTTAACCCTTTTTATTAATTATATAGTCCGTTAAGGTAACTTGACTCTTTTCCATCAGTTGTTAGATAAGGTAAGTTTACAGTAACTTTACCATTTTCTACCAGTTGATAAAGTACGTGTACATTGACTTTACCATTTTCTACCAGTTGATAAAGTAAGTGTACGTTGACTTTACCCTTTTCTACCAGTTGATAAAGTACGTGTACATTGACTTTACCCTTTTCTACCAGTTGATAAAATACGTGTACATTGACTTTACCCTTTTCTACCAGTTGATAAAGTAGCCTACGTGTACATTGATTTTACCATTTTCTATCAGTTGATAAAGTATGTTTACATTGACTTACCATTTTCTACCAGTTGCTAAAGTACGTTTACATTAACTTTACCATTTTCTACCAGTTGATAAAGTACGTTTACATTGACTTACCATTTTCTACCATTTAATATAGCCTTTTACAGAAACTTTACCATTTTCAAACGGTTGTATAGTCCGTTTACGTTAGCTTGGCCCTTTTATATGTTTACGGTATCTTTACCATTTTATACCAGTTGATATAGTCTGTTTACGGTACATTTGTACTTTTATTAAAGTCTATATAGTGTATTTACAGCAATTTAGCTTTTTTTTTTACCATGATGTGAATAGAGTTTGTTTGTCATGACAAGAAATATTTGCGAGGTTGGTGCGTATTAACTAACTAGTTTGTTAGATATTTAAAACCAATGTTAAGGTGAACGAACACGCTATAGAATTTGAATTATTGTGGTTAAATTGGTAGCACAGAAACAATTTTCTTGTCCGCAGCGCAGGACACTCGGACAAGGTCAAACGTCAAGATTGTCGAGTTTAGTTTTCTGGTGACGGGAAAATCGGGTATCGAATCCCTGTCGGGTGTAATGGAGTTTTTTTATATGGTTTTCCCACTCTTCCTCAACGCAAGTTCGAAAACACTTTATTGTTATTAATTTAATTTTAACTGTGACAAAAAAAAAAGTAGCATCAAAGGGTCGGTGACCTGATGGCCTAGGGGTAAGGTGTCAGACTTCTATGCTGGCGGCCGGGGTTCAATCCTCGGTCCCGGCATAGATTTATCTGATTACCAAACCCTTCCTTCACCTCTGACAAGACATCTTGTAAATGTGGGGAATGCCAGGCCTCCACCGTGGTTCGGATTCCACGTTAAACTGTAGGTCCTTCATTTAATCTCACAATCACCCTACCATTACACATTAGCGTAAGTGCGTATAACCCGAACGGGTTGTAAGACGTGGTGCTAATAATAATAATAATAATAATAGCATGGGATGGTTGAGTGGTTAGTGTGGTTGAACGAAAGTGTTAAAATAGACCTACTTTGTATGGATTTAGACTTATGCTAAAGATATTTTGTTATTAATTATCGCTTCTTTGCTTGTCCTGCTATTCCGCCATTAGTTATTATCAAAGTTTTAAGGCTTGATGCTGAATTTAATAGCTTTGTCCTAGACATTTAGTTTGAAAGTCTAACAATTATAATCTGCGTGTTTATCTAATCGACTTTAATAATCTCAAATATATATTATTATTTTTATTTAAAAAAACGGAATCCATAGCTCTGCTAACTATTTTTTTTCACTCCTAGTAAATTCATCACCAAAGTAATTATTGAAAGTTTTAAGAGTTACACCCAGATGAAATTTGATCCTCGACCTCCCCGTAGCTTGCAATATATTTCAGCACGAACCTGACACCTTAGACCGCTTTTCCGCCAGCACAGGTATTGAAATATTCAAAGAGCATATTGTTTAAATATTAGCTACAATTATTTGTATTCATGTTTATTAATCATTAAATGTATACGCTTAATTGTTTTTACATTCAATCATTATTTAAATGACTATTAAATTACCGTGAAATTATGTAGTTACTGTTTCCCTTTCAACCATACTAATGCGCACGGATACTAATTATATTTTCCAAATGTATAATTACTAATGAAATTGTTTCATTACCAATTTATTGCACTGTAGGCATTTTCTTTATTAATTTTACTATGCTAATCAACAGATTTTCTATCGGAAATTTGTTTTAAGCCATCGACCCCTAACCAGAATAGGTCCCACACTTACAGCCTGGTCAATCAAGGGAAATGTATCTAAACAAAACATTTTAGTCTCATGGATTTAATTTAACGTTCACGGGTAGGTGGTAGAATCTCGTCCTAAGGGGGCATAAAGCGTCCGAATAAGGGATAAGTGATTATGGGTACATTTTTATCCTCGTAGACCTGGTGGTCTAGGGGTAAGGTGTCAGACTTCTATGCTGGCGGCCGGGGTTCAATCCTCGGTCCCGGCACAGATTTGTCTGATTACCAAACCCTTCCTTCACCTCTGACAAGACATCTTGTGAATGTGGGGAATGCCAGGCCTCCACCGTGGTTCGGATTCCACGTTAAAACTGTAGGTCCTCTATTTCATCCCACAATCACCCTACCATTACACATTAGCGTAAGTGCGTATAACCCGAACGGGTAGTAAGACGCGGTGTTAATAATAATAATAATAATAATAATAATAATAGCACGCATGTACCTGGAGAAGAGAATTATCTGGCTTTTTACATATGAGGAAGAGTCCGTATTGAGGAAACGTTGTGTTTGCTATGCTATCCCACCCACAATTTTGACCATAGGGGCAACCCACGGGTACCTAGCAGTCCTTGTCCGTGTCAGTCTAAATTTAACTAAATTACAAACGGGTATTTCTAGGTTATAACTAGGGCAAGCTTGTTCAAGAGGAAAGCCTTGGGTGGCCAGTGGGTGCTGCCAGTAACCCCTCTTCCACCCTTTTCACCACCCTCACGTAGTAATTCCCGTGAGTTGCTATTTTACTTGTCCGCATTTTGGACACTGGATATTTAGGTGACCATAACATTTTGGGTGTGTTCGCAATTTGGACGAATTTTTCCCTGTTCGCAATCAGGGTACAACCCCCTTAAAAGGTGTGTGTGGAGGAATGGACTATTGTGGCTGTGAGTGTGTGTATGTGTGTGTGTGTATGTGTATGTGTGTGGAGGGAAGGACTATTGTGGCAAGGTTTAGGAAAACATTTTTCAAAGATTCTACTTATGATTCTTCTCGAAACATTGGACAAGCTTGATTGAATCAAGACTTCTTAACACACACACACACACAAATTAATCCTACACGTCCATAATAATATTGTTTTGTAGTTTAGTAAAATAAAATAAAATAATATAAGCTTATTTATTATAAGCAATCCTTCAATTATAACAATTTCCGAAGTGGTGATCAACCAAATTATTACTCTATACTGAAACAATTAATTAAAGAGTTAACAATAAAGACGGGATTGATATGATGATAACTCTACACTCACGTGTATTGAGTTCAAATCTTATTAGCTAACTAAATACCACTTTTCTCAGACTTGGGACGAAACTTTTTATTTACTTTTATTTAATTTATTTCACTTCCAAACAAGGCTTCTAATCTACTCCACATGCGTTTAGTAATCTCTTAGAAATAACTTATTTTATTCTTCCGATAGAACAATTTTAGAATTCATATTTCTGATCAGTTATAGAATATAAAACTATAGTAGGCCTAAAAATGTTTTCGACTTAACCTAACTTAGCTTAAAGTTAAAATAATTTAGCTCCTCCTCGGAAAAAAAACATTCCGGCGTCTATTTAAGTAGATCACGAGATATCAAAAGGGTTTTCACTATTTTTTTACAAGTGACATTAATAGGGTCGTAGCGGCCCCTTAAATAGAAGTGATACTTGCAGGATGGCCACGTGGTAAAAGGCGCTAGACTCACTTCGCACTTTGCTGTTATTATTATATTTATTATTATTTATCACTACGTTATACTACCCGTTTGGGTTATACGCTTTAAGTACTAATTACGTTAACGGATTAGTAATTGGGAAGGTTGAACTATAGGAAGTGAACCCGCATTTGCGTGGAGGGAAAGTGGAAAACCATTTAGGGACCCCCCCTCCCAGTTCACCCGACCGAGATTCGAACCTCGATCTCCCCGTCCTCGGCAGTTGAGCTCAACACGACTAGCGGGTTAGCCAACTATGCCACCGAAGCGGGTCTTTGTTGTTGTTGATGGGAAGTCTTCCTACTCCCATATCATATGCTAATGATGTGAGGCAATGCGAGAATGTCGGGGACGCAAGATAAGATAAATGTTTTTGAGAGTTTTTATATCATAACTTTTCTTGGTCACAAAAAATCAAATATTTCTTCTATAGAAAAATGGAGTTTAATTTTATTCACCTACTCAACTCAAGAGTTCTTGAATATGTGTAATGATTGTCCTGGAATTTATTGATAACTTTTCCTCGTCCTTTAAAGTTTCTCATCCAACGGAGATGTGATCCTGGCAGATATTCAACAACTGTTGATATCAATATGTGAAGAAAATTGAACTTTTTTTTATGTTTCTACTGGGGCAATATTTTATTATTTCGACAAAAAAAAAAGTTTTAAAATTAAGACGACAAAAACGCTGATATTTTCTAGCGTCCCTTATACTTACTCCCACCTTAAGGTTTCATAGGGATATCTACAATATAGTATCGATTATTAAAACAATGTAAATACATCGATACAATCTATAAACACTCTTCATTTGACCAAAAAACTTGCTAACCATTATCAGTTTCTATAGTTCTTTAATAATAGTTTACTAGTCAACCTATTTAAAACTAGCAACGGTGGGCATGCGCAATGAATGTCTGTCTTTGTTTAACAGTCCAGTCGGGTTGGATTGTGATGGGAGAGTCAGGGTTTGAATACCATCAAAGTGTACTAAGAGATTCTATTTCCATAAATGTCTAACCCCTCTCACTTTACGCACATGTGAGTACATTTCCTCTAAATTATACCTTAATTCCAACAACCTTAATTTATAATTAATTGTGTATATCTCATTAAGATTATGAAATACGAAACAATCGTCGCTAAGCTATGTAAGAACTTTATCTTGTGGGGTTTGTGTGTGAAAAAAACAACAGATGTGGTCCTAACAAAGCCATAAAATGTTTTTTTATGTAAAACGGCTTTCTTCAAAACTGGTTTTGAAAGGATGTGGTTGTGCTTCACATATGCTAATTCTTTTAAGAATGTGGTTTTACGAATGGCACCTTTATTTTAATATTGCCACAAAGCACTAAAAAAAAATGTTGGAGGAAAAAATTTAGTGAACGAAATCGGAAACAAAAAATTTGAATAAATGTGTGAGAGAAATATTTGAACAAAGTTAATCTATTCAAACTTAGGTGAAAGGAAAAAAACATTTGGTTAATTTTTTTCGATAATATTGAAGTACAGCGCCACTTAAAATTAGCACTATAAATAACATGACTTGAATTAATATATTAAAATTGTTTTAGTAACTTTAGTAACTAATTTTAATGGTTCTTCCTACCAAAATCCTACTACAGACACACACACACACACACACACATAAATATACAGAGAGATTACATTGAAGATACAGAGATAAGTTTTTCAATTAATGACTATTATTCCCACTAGGATCGCAAGTGTTTCCCAAATCTCGTAAATATGTTTCTCTGTCGGCTTACTAAGCTATTCGCTTTTCTTTTCTCTCCCNTCCGCCCCCCCCCCTCCTCCTTTCCCTCAATCAACAAACGATTGTGAAGAAAAAGGATGGCCTGGATCACAGGTAAATAATATACCCAGACACTCAACCTCCAGATTAAAATGGTTGCGCTCTGTTTGGGAGTTTGAATACTACACCACTAGGATCGCTGCTGTTAGTCCTTTCTTCACCCAGCAGTGACACTAGCGAGGCCCAGTGTTGAAGGACTCAGGCTGGCAAAAGTAGCGCAGCGAAACCCCCGTAAGGTTGAGAGTCGGTTTCTTACTTGTCTTTGGCCCGAGTATAATGCAGATGAGTTTTACCATTTGATATTTCCTTTAATTATCTCTTATAGGTGAATGCTGGTACATTACCTTGAAATCTTTACTTCTCTTGTGTTATTAGCTATTGCGAATTGCAGGACATTGGATGTGGACATTGGATGTGGAGCTTAAAATTGCGTGTAGGTCTTACAAACTTTTTGTTGTTTTTGTTCTTGTTATATTGATCATATCAACGCTTCAAATCACTTGACTTTAGTACTTGTATTAGATACAGTCACTTTTCTAGCCGTTAAAAAAAGGCTCGTCCTATGGAATTTTAATTCTAGTGTGACATATTATGGTCACCAAATCTAAGTTGTAGCACATTATTTGTGTTCACTGCTATTCATGACAATGCATACACGTGATTTCCATTGTAAAATAGTCTCTTTGATACAAATTAACTTGTCATATACTTCCTTAAGAATAGTTTTTGTCTTTAAAACAAACACGTTCGAATATATGATACCCCCCCCCCCCC
>CABEEJ010001334.1:115335-131606 GCA_901482245.1 Timema douglasi | reverse complement strand
GGACTCAAACCCGGGACACTTGTCTAAGTACCCCAATGCTCTAAGCTTTGAGATATCCAGGAATCGTCCCATGCCAAGAAAGATTCTTCACTGCTATTTTAAGGCAAGGTAAAAAATAAAGTCTGTTCACCGTAGGAATTATTTTCTTAAAGAGCTTTTTCCTTACCAGAAATCTATTATATAGTAAGATATTGGTAGGAAAAAAGACCTTCCAGAGAGTAATTCCTACCGTGAATGAAGTATATGTGATCGACTTGCGAAAATCGTCATCTACACATTGTGACTACCTTGATTTGACCCTAAATAATATTTGAAAGCATTGACAATATTATTCTCTTAATTTTATATATATTAACTTATTTTATTTTATATTATTCCATGCCAAAAACACGTCTTATTCTAAATTATTTATATACAATAGTTACTAGATTCTAACCAAGACAGTACTCGTAGTTTTTTGTTGTTAAGTTAACACCCTGAAGTTATAAGGCATCAGACATTGTAACTAACTTCAGTGTGTCGACACAGTCGGTCGACGTGGAAGTATCTTTAAAGGTAACTTCCGTCTCTGGCACATTCGCAGAGCTTCTGAATGTTCCATTGGAGGCAGTTTCCGGTTCTGGAACTTTCTGGATGTTCCATTAGACTAGGGTGCGGGAATGGGTGTCCACGTTAGTCAGTCGCTCTGATACAAGCCCTCGGTATGGTAGGACATGTTTTGGTGATGTACGAGGTTATCGAGGCGTGACAACATGTGTGATCAATTAAGATCATGAGGGGTGACCTGGTGGTCTAGGGGTAAGGTGTCAGACTTCTATGCTGGCGGCCGGGGTTCGATCCTCGGTCCCGGCACAGATTTATCTGATTACCAAACCCTTCCTTCATCTCTGACAAGACATCTTGTGAATGTGAGGAATACCAGGCCTCCACCGTGGTTCGGATTCCACGTTAAACTGTAGGTACTTCATTTCATCTCGCAATCACCCTACCATTACACATTAGCATAAGTGCGTATAACCCGAACGGGTAGTAAGACGCGGTGCTAATAATAATAATAATAATAATAATTATAATAATAAGATCATGAGCTATCAGATAACCCAGCCACCTCCTACTTGGTAAGACTCTTTGCTACTAAATGTGCATTGACATGATGCTATTATATATGATAATTACGGTTATAGCCGTATCTAAAAAGCCACGTGTCATTTTTCAATTTAAAATAATCTGAAATCTAGATGCGCCTATGACCTTAACTATCAAATATAATAGCTTTGCTATTATAGACCCGCCTCGGTGGCGTAGTTGGCCAACGCGCTAGTCGTGTTGAGCTCGACTGCCGAGGACGGGGAGATCGAGGTTCGAATCTCAGTCGGGTGAACTGGGGGTGGGTTTTCCCTAAATGGTTTTCCACTCTCCCTCCACGCAAATTCGGGTTCTCCCAATTCCTAATCCATTAGCGTAATTAGTACTTAAAAGCGTATAACCCGAACGGGTAGTAAGACGCGGTGCTAAATATTAATATTTCTATTAGAGCCATCAAAAAATCCAATAAAAATTAATCTTGACTATATTTCATGTTACTTTACTGTCCATCAGGGAGATACCCTTTTATTTGAACTATTGGGGTAAGATTTTGGAAGATACAAGTAGAGTTGGGAGAAAATAAATACGTGTTTGAGAATAGTGGGGGGGATAGTAACGTATTTAGGATAAACTACAGTAGTCCCATGGCTTCTTCTTTGGTACTGACTGACAGCTCACGGCACACAGCTGACAGCTCTAAAAAGTTACCAGATCAAACTATGTATCCCTACGCCAAACCAGATGATCTGCAAAAACATGTGTGTAGCAGCTGTCATTTCTGACAATCATAAACTTAGGTATATACCTAAATGTTGACTGTCAGAAGTCAGCTGTGAACTGTCAGTCAGCACCAAAGAAGCCATGGGGCTACTGTATCTACTCTTAAGTACACCGGACTAGGATTCAAACAGAGGCCTCCCACGTCGCCGACAAACCACACTTGATAACTCCGGGATTTGATCCGCGTACTTGCCGATGCGGTTACATTGATATAAAATAAGCCTACCTGTAAATAATCTCCTGTTATTATAATGCAAATGATGGAAGTAACGATTCGTTTAATTGGAGCTGTGGGACTAGACGTGGAAGTGGATGAACCAATAGAAAGTAAGCAACAGAAAGTTTAAAAGACGCTTGCTTGTCTGACATTTCCCTCTTCGTCTTCTTGAAGCAGTAGACGGCTGTAGCGGTGGTATAACTCTTGTCGGGGTTAGCATAAAAGAGGGTTTTGGGGGAAGGAGAGGTAAGAAGAGAATGTTCTGGTAGGTGTGTTTCCGCATCGCTTACCGCGCTACTAAATGTTAATCAAACACGCTCTTTATATATATATATCTCCTTCTCCTACCGACGCTCCAATACTATTCCGCTTTCGGTGAGGTAAAAGGGCCTCATGTATATCTACTAACTACAAGAGGGAAGAGGCTTTAGTGCCCTTTCACACGGGCCCACTTTCAAGACACGTAGAATATCGTCTTGCGTCACCAGACTGACATCTTATATAAGTAGGAGACTTTTCAAAGTTGTAAGCTCACCTGCTATTTCAAGGTTTGGCATCCAATTGTCTGAGGAACAAATACCCTTGGCGAGGTTCCCCTAGACCATCATGGCTGTGTCCTTCAAGCGTAGCCACGCATATTACATGCGTCAGCGGTAAATGTATGGACCGATGACTTCGGGACAGCCGGGAAAATTACCCCCACCTGGGCCAGCTTCCCTTTGTGGGAGGAGTTGGCTCCTACTTCCGCGAGTTCTGGACTCTTACTCAGGAGTCACTCGTATAGAGTTTTCGATATGAGTTGCCCAGTGGTGACCTCGTGGCGGTGGCCTGACCAGCTTTCCTGGAAGGTATTAACTACCAACCGCTTAAGCGTGTGGCGAGAAGGGGGTGATCCGTCTCTACCCATTTATCCCACCACAGATACCTCTAGAGTGATTTAGCAGCCCTTCAGGTAAACCCTCTGGACTTTGCCCGGGGACCGCCCCTAGGAGGCACTCTGCCAGAATTATTGGAAGAGCAACATCCCCCAGGCAGAGAGGGGAAGCTTCTTGTCCCGTCCGGATCAGGGCAGTCACTACGGGGGCGAGCTGGACTCAAACCCATGGCCATCCAACCCTCAGGTTTGGTGCTACCCCCCCAACCCCATCCTCCCTCACTTTCAAGAGACAGCGTGGCGGCGCAGCAAAACCATGAGCCGGGCCACAGATTCTGCGCATCACAAGCTGCGCGCGACAGGATTTCTTTGTTTCGTCATTTCCATTTCCGGATATTAATATTATTAGCACCGCGTCTTACTACCCGTTCGGGTTATACGCACTTACGCTCATGTGTAATGGTAGGGTGATTGTGAGATGACATGGAGGACCTACAGTTTAACGTGGGATCCGAACCACGGTGGAGGCCTGGCATTCCCCACATTCACAAGTTGTGATTAATACACGTCTTGTTAGAGGTGAAGGAAGGGTTTGGTGATCAGATAAATCTGTGCAGGGACAGAGGATAGAATCCCGCACCCCCAGCACATAAGTTTTGAGGATATTAAACAATGTATCAAAATAAGTTTCTGACATCTTGAAATAACTGAAGAAAAAAACCTGGATCTTGCCATACATTGTGTATAAAGCGGCATGAGTTAACCTTGAAGTGTTAATTTGGTGTGCCCATATTTTTTTATTCCTTGTCTTAGTTCGCTGTAAAAGCAACAATTCCACTGTAGCTTTGAACTTTTTTTTAAATAAATCTAACTTGTCTAAATTATATTGTCGAAACTCTCATACACATCAGATATACATCACACGTTCATGAACACTGGTGTTTGGTTTGCCGTCCATTTTGGTTTTCTATTTTCCTTTCCTGCATATTGTGTAAATACTGTGGTTGTAACGTCCACTTTAATACACACCAATGTGTGTTTATTTTGCAGCTTTGGCGCTAGTTTTGAAAACACCCAGTGTTGGTTATTTCCTTGTGTATGTGAACACACTTTTGAGTTGTGGCAAAATATGATGAGATTTTAACGATAAACAAAGTTTTAGATTTACCCGTGTTTTTTTATGGAAAATATTTTTTTTATTTTTTTCTCTCTCTATTTCCTCTCTTTGCTTCTTCACATTTCTGTGGAATTCCATTTATTTTCCTCCCTCCCCTCTTTCTTTTTTTCTATTCTTTCACCTTTCCTTGGCGTGTTTCTCTAACCTTTTCCCCCTATTTTATCCCACTTTTTCCCCCAACCTCTTAAACTTGCTACCTCTCTCTTTCTTACCTTATTTTTCTCTCCTCTCCTTCACTTTGTTTCTCTCTCCCTTATTCCCCCACTCCTCTTCGCATATCGCTCTCTCTTTTACATGTGAGTTATGTCCATGGACTATAGACTAAGGTGTTGGTCTCGTTCCTTTGAGTTTGATATTCACTTATGTTTATATAAGTATTTGACACTTTTACAGCGTTTAATTTACAAACTTATAATCTAAAGACTATTAATTAATGTGTAGTTCCAGATTTTTTTGGTAATCATTCTCTTATCAACAAGTTGGCTGTATTTTATATATATGTGATAGACTCGTATGACTATTTATTATTAGCACCACGTCTTACTACCCGTTCGGGTTGTACGCACTTACGCTAATGCGTAATGGTAGGGTGATTGTGAGATGAAATGTAGGACCTACAGTTTAATTTGGGATCCTAACTACGGTGGAGGCCTGGCACTCCACACATTCACAAGATGTCTTGTCAGAGGTGAAGGAAGGGTTTGGTAACCAGATAAATCTGTGTCGGGACCGAGGATTGAACCTCGGACCCCCCAGCACAAAAGTCTGACACCTTACCTTTAGACCACCAGGTCACCAAAACAAGATACAACATCTAAGGATGCCATACCAGCAAGTGCACGATTATTGATTGGTCACTCTTCGTTTTTCGGCAATAGGTGACATATCAGAGTTTGATGTGCCAGTTTAAAATATTTGTGTAATCGATTTCAGTTATAATTCCAGAAGTATGCGTGGGGGCACGCTATGGTTATGTAAGGGTAGGTTTAAAAAAGGTCACAATGGCTCTAGCACAAAGTACCTTTTAACAGTTCTCCCAAGCGACTGTGAAGCAAGAATGTTTCAGCATGCTCCCCAAATATTTGGGCAGCACTTGCATCTTCCTGCGGTTAGGCGCACATCTACATTTGAGGCATGCCCCAACGTGCCTCTCCGGTGCGCCTAGTTGCATGCCTCATGTTGCATGAAAAAAAGGCACGCACCTTCAGTAACATACTTCTTTTCTAGTTGAATAATTATTTTAAAAAACCCACTGGTACACGACTAGGGAGATGGGTTACAATTTATTAAGTTATTTATTAAAAATGCGGCCAGGGTTCAATCCTCGGTCCCGGCATAGATTTATCTGATTACCAAACCCTTCCTTCACCTCTGACAAGACATCTTGTGAATTAAACTGTAGGTCCTCCATTTAATCTCACAATCACCCTACCATTACACATTAGCGTAAGTGTGTATAACCCGAACGGGTAGTAAGACAAGGTGCTAATAATAATAATAATATTAAAAATGACACTTGCGGTACTTTTGATAAGTAGGGACATTGAACGGTAAAACACCGCCGGAAAAAAAAAGGTTGAAAACCAGCTATACAAATATTTTGGTATTTCACCGATGTATTGGTCTGTATAAAGTATTGTGGTTGTTTGGTTATTTAGTAACCGTAGTTACGGTCTTTTTGGTCTGAAAGCGCAGTGTATTTTTTGTAAAGCCGAGCGCGTATTCTTGTTTGGCTCGCTAACCTTACTCTTGTCTGACATTCACGGTAGATGAGCTCCGCACAATCACAGCTAGAATCAAACCGTCATGAGAAGAACCCTATAGAGAGCACACAGGAAAATATGTATAGCAGCTATAGTAGGACTCCGGTTGGATATAGCTTTTAGGAAATATTATTATTATTTAGCACCGCGTCTTACTATCCGTTCGGGTTATACGCTTTAAGTACTAATTACGCTAATGGATTAGGAATTGGGAAGGTTGAATTAGAGGAAGTGAACCCGCATTTGCGTAGAGGGAGAGTGGAAAACCATTTAGGAAAAACCACCCCCAGTTCACCTGACCAAGATTCGAACCTCCATCTCCCCGGGCTCGGCAGTCGAGCTCAACATGACTAGCCCGATAGCCAACTACGCTACCGAGGCGGGTTTTAGGAAATACAAATGTGTATATTTGTTGTCAATATGGATAACATTTTACAAAAGTATTAATATTATTTCATAGGCATTTATGTATATATATATATTTTTTTTCAAAATTACAGTCATGAGTAGCTAAGGGTTTGAAAATTATTGGTGTGTACATTCCACTTTTTCCAATTCCAAGTGAACTCGAATCGAATGAATGAAATATTCTTGATGACAAATCGATGTTGAATATCATTTGTTATAGTTTTATGCCTTAGGAAAAAAAAAAAGTGGTTTGTTTTACAACTTTATTCACTAAAATTACTTGGAGTTTGTTTTATTGCACAATTGTTTGTAATCTTTCGTTTCAGTTACCATCAAAATGTGCAATTTAGTTAATACTTTTTTATGAATATTGATTTGTGACCTGCTTCGGTGGCCGCGTTCTCTAACATGCTGTATCTCACAATAGACTAGACTGCCGATGACGGGGATATCAAAGTTCGAATCTCGGTCGTATGTATTGAGGGCTGTTTCTCCAAAATTGTTTTCCACTCTTCCTTTAAGCATATGCGGGTACACGAACACTTCCTATAAATATAACCTTACAAGTCCCTAGAAACTTTAGCGCAATTAGTACATTCGTATATAACCCATAGTAAGACACTGTGCTATTACATGTCTATAACATATACTCGATTTGCTCGTTGGGGGCTCCGCCCCCAATCCCCCGCATGAGTTTTCTTTGCGAGTAAATGTACACTAATGTAATTCCAGGGCCGTTTTTTGATAGGTCTTACCGTTTAGCCACGAGAGACCTCCAAAGAAAGGTCCGCACCTACTTTAAAGTTGCTCCGACATTTTGAATTTTTTTCTGGGATTAAAAATTAAAAATCTTAACTCTTGGGAATTTTTTCGTCGGTTACTGGCTAGACGATAGCAATTTGCCAAATTTCAAGTTTCTAATTAATCTGGAAGTGGGTAAACATTAATGTCAGTGAGTGAGTCCATCATGTAGCTTTATAGTAGTATAATAATATACTATATAAATATATATAGTTGTTTTGTATTGGACATAACAAATCTGTAAACAAATAATTGACACTAATAGAATATTTTAGCTGACAATATATTTAGTTTTTTTCAAAGCAGTAATTTTTTTAGGAGTTTAGTTCAAGTTGATATTTATTTCGAAGCCAAGTCGAAGTTTCGAAGCACTTCATACCACTATTGCAAAGGGAACCTTTTAATGAGAAACGAAACTTGAAACATGTGAAGTAAAATCGGAAGATAAAACGTACGTTTTTGTTAGTGTCACAAAACCTTGTTTTTCTTTAGTTATATTATCGATGTAATGCATCTTTATCAAGATAAATAAAAATTAAGGTTCAGGGTATTGACTGGTAACCCCTTCGGGAAGAGAACGACGCAGATGGGAAGATAACATTAGAAAGACCTGAAATAGATATTAGGTAGTGAAGTGGACTGGCTATAGCTAGCTCAAGATAGGGATAGGGGTTAATGAGGTGGACTGGATAGAACTAGCTCAAGATAGGGATAGGGGTTAATGAGGTGGACTGGATATAGCTAGCTCAAGATAGGGATAGGGGTTAATGAGGTGGACTGGATAGAACCAGCTCAAGATAGGGATAGGGGTTAATGAGGTGGACTGGATAGAACTAGCTCAAGATAGGGATAGAGTGTAATGAGGTGGACTGGATAGAACTAGCTCAATATAGGATATGTTGAAATGAGGTGGACTGGATTTATCTAGCTCAAGATAGGGATAGGGTTTAATGAGGTGGACTGGATAGAACTAGCTCAATATAGGATATGGTGAAATGCGGTGGACTGATAGAACTAGCTCAATATAGGATATGGTGAAATGAGGTGGACTGGATAGATCTAGCTCAAGATAGGGATAGGGTTTAATGAGGTGGACTGGATAGAACTAGCTCAAGATAGGGACAGTGGGCGTACTTTTTTAAGTGCAGCAATTAACTTTCGAGTTCTTAATACCATAGAGTATGTAATTAAGAAATATCAAGAGAAAGAGACAAAGCACAATATTATCTTATCTTGACGTACCTGAATCTATCCATACTTATAGCCTATGTCATATTTAGTGAGATTTTTCTAAACAGAAGTTTTATTCTTCCTTCGAAATGTTTTGAAGATGCTAAGGTTACTTACTTTGAGGAGATTATACCTTTGACCTAAACGTTTCGAATCTTCGAACACCCTTAGTTTCAGGTCACACAGCTTGACATATAACAAATGAAAATGGTTTTAGTAACTTTCATAACTGCCAAAAAATAGTTCCTTCCTCTGTAAATCGAACTTTAGCCTTGTTAAATGCATAAAAATGTCAACACACATTTTTTGGGGACTAGAAGAAAAGTAGGTAATAAAAATCTTTATATTATTATTATCATCATCACCGCGTCTTACTACCCGTTCGGGTTATACGCACTTACGCTAATGTGTAATGGCAGGGTGATTGTGCGATGAAATGGAATACCTACAGTTTAACGTGGGATCCGAACCACGGTGGAGGCCTGGCATTCCCCACATTCTACAAGTTGTGATTAATACACGTCTTGTCAGAGGTGAAGGAAGGGTTTGGTAATCAGATGAATCTGTGCCGGGACCGAGGATTGAACACCGGACTCCCAACACAGAAGTCCGACACCTTACCCCTAGACCACCAACATCTTTATAATATGTATCTTCTTGATTGTAAAATACACATTCCTGGTGAGACACCCTCTGGCCCTTTCATTGCCACGAAGAGTTTTATTTTTAATGCTTTTAACATCCGGTCACATGTGAACATTGGGCCTTTCTGAGGTCTCTTGGTTTTTTTTCGTCTGGTTGTACGCGCACGTGATAATTTGTACCAGTCATAACTAACGCTGTTTTAAGGTTTATGAACTTGTTAAGACAAGCTAGGCTGTAAAGTAACTGCTCGCAAATGGGGGGCTTCACAATATAACTTTATACTCTCTTTCTCTGTTAAATCTTCTACGTCATTTTACCATCTCCTAGCTTCTCTAGTTCTTTGTTCCTACCACGCAGTCTTTAACGAGTGATTTGAAAAACTTAACTCATGAAAGTAAAAATGTTTATTAATTTATTTATATCCTGTTGTTTTTTTGGATAGAGCTTGCTTGGTTATCTACACTAGTTTCAAACGTTTGAAAACATACTATCCTTGATTAATCTAGACCTTAATAGTTTTTGTAGTGTGGCGCACCTATAAGATAAGCACGAACTATGCTAAGTATAGCAAAACGTTTTGCTATTTTTTTAAAACTATTCATACAATATTTCCTTACATTTTTTAAATCTCGCCATTCCATAATTATTAAAACATTAGTTTTAATTACATATTGTAAATTAATAAGTGGGGTAAAATGAGTCTCTGCTCCATGGAATCTTTTAGGTGTATTGACAAGGGGTGTGGGGGGGCAGATGGATGAATAATATAGTAAAACTAATTGATAGTATATGTTGCATTATTTAACACTAGTTTCTATTGCAGGGATCGTACTTTTTTTTATACCACTCCCCCTTCCCCTACGTACCCTAATTTATTTCGTTGGAAAAAAAAGTTTTCGGCTAAATTGTCTGAAAAATCATAAACGCGGTTTAAATTTAGCTTTGTTCATGTGTAAACATTGGCCTTTTGAGGGCTATGAGCATAGTGCTATAACCCTTCCTCCCTTCCCCCTCCCCCCCAACACATTGTAGAAAGAAACAAAAAAAAAATTGCCATAGGCTATAACTGGCAAAATAATTTCACAACTAAAAAAAACAACTTTAAAAGTACCGCCTCCTTTTTTTTTCTGGCTCTCTATAATCCTACACTGTCCTCGACACAAAGACTTACTAGGGACTGCCTGATCTGCATAATATACGCATCGCATACTGATGTCATAGTCCTCTCAGCGTTGTTAACAGGGCGATAAAAACGGAGCTATTTTCAAGAGATAGAGAGAGAGAAAAAAGCTGCCCTTGTTGACAACGATGTGAAAAAAATAAATAAAAATAAAATCTCTACGAAACAGGTTCCCCCCCCCCTCCCCTCTTATCCTTCTACAGTTTCTCCCGGAAAGTTGTTTTTCAAATAGCTTGTTGTTACTGCTTCAATAGAAAATATTGTAAAGGTTCAAAGAGAGAAAGAGAAATGGTCCAAAAAATACATCTTCAAATAAAATAAATGTCTGTTAAGTTATTTGTATGTTGTAAACGTGTTTTGTCAGTTAACTTCTTTATGGAAGTAACGTGTGTTTGTGTGTATATATAACTTTTCTCTTTTTTTCTTATATCCTAGTTTTTGTTTCGTGGTACTCCAAACATATTGACGTGTCTGTATGCAGGCTTATGTTTTGTGTGTGTTTTTTTTTAGCATAGCTTTTGCTACCAGTTCAGGTTACACATATGTACTTATTTCACTAATAAGGTTAGGGAATAGAAAGGTTGAATTTAGAAGAAGTGTACCCGTATTTGCTGAGAGAGAGTGGAAAACCATTTAAGAGAAACTACCCTCAGTACACCCGACAGGGATTGAAACCCGGATCTCCCCGTCTGTCATCGATGGTTTAGTCTATTGTGAGAGTGACGCCTTAGATCATGCGGCCACCGAAGCGGGTTGGTTTCATTTTGACGTGAAAGATAAATCATGAGAACTTGTCCAACATGTAGGCTATGAAAAGTAACTTATGTAATTCAAATCAATTTAGTTAATTTCTGGGTAACTGTCTTTAACTCATGCCCATACTGTATTTTTCTAATATATTAGGCTTTACAAAGTTTTTGCACTCGAGCCGCAATATGAACACCAAAAGTATTTGTTAAGAGCCCTCACAGTCGATCAATCTTGAAAACAAGATACAAAAACTATGCTCGAACTAAAAAACTTATCATAATTTCGGTGGTTTCTGCGTTCTTCACCTGATAAAAATAAGATTGAGAGTAGTTTAATAATTTTTCTAGTTAAATAATATCATTTTTCAACTTTTTTTTATTTATACAAAATAAAGTTGGTAGTACGGTTCTACTGGTCTTAACTCCGTTGAGTTTAAAATAAATATAATATAGAAAACCGCTCCATAATGGGACGTCTGGTTCTAGCTTTATCAAAGCTCGTTGTTATTGGTAGATTTGCGTGGTTTATTTAATTCCAAAACTGTCTCCCCGCAAGTTGATCTATAGTTTTAAAACTATGTCCACCCAAAAATCATATTCCTACCATCATTTCCAGGATCGGAGAATAAGATTAATTCCCTAATTTGACATAAATTCCGGAAAATGTTGTGTATTCTAACTTCCAAAATAAAATTAAAATTTATCTACTTCAGTGAACACGTGGGTTGATGCGTCATCCTAAACTGGTCTGGTTGGCCGTTAGCGACGAGGTTGAGGTTCAAACCCCCAGCTGGGTGTATTATGGGTGATATTTTATATATTTTCACCTATTCTCCCTTCCACGCTAATAAAGGAACAGTTTCTCTGTCTAGCTATACCTTCCTCCTCATTACCACATCAACATAATTAATATAATTACATACGTAAACACCGGATGGGTGATGTTCAACATAATAATAATTATATAGGGTGACCTGGTGGTCTAGGGGTAAGGTATCAGGCTTCTGTGCTGGCGGCCCGGGTTCAATCCTCGGTCCCGGCACAGATTTATCTGATTACCAATCCCTTCCTTCACCTCTGACAAGACATCTTGTGAATATGGGGAATGCCAGGCCTCCACCGTGGTTCGGATTCCACGTTAAACTCACAATCACCCTACCATTACACATTAGCGTAAGTGCGTACAACCCGAACGGGTAGTAAGACGCGGTGATAATAATAATAATAATTATTATTATTTATATATATCTCACATATATATATATATTACATCACCCGTTCGGTGAGTACGCATATATATATATATGTGTGTGTGTGTGTGTGTGTGTGTATGTGCATGCGTACTCACCGAGCGGGTGATGTAAATAATAATTGGAAAACTATTCTAGGACCTTGGTTCATGAAATTTGTATTACGCTTGTTAAGAAACACACAAGTAAACTAATATTATGATTCTTTTGTCATGTTCTTGAAAGACCCTCGCTTGGACATCAGTGAGAGGATAACTTGAAAAACTCCAACATCTCGGTTAAGGCAGGCCGCACACTGGATCCGACATTTTGTCTGACAAGTGTCGGAAGGTGTCTGATGTGCTCTGTTAAACATGGGGTCAAACGGAAGCACACACACACACACACACACACACACTGGATCCGACAATGTCTTTGGACGCTTTTCGACGTCGTTAGACGTTCTTGCCTTGTCGGACGGAGGTCCCTCAAGTTCATTAAGCCTTGTGACGGTGTGACGGATTGAACTGCGCACGCGTCAGCAGCCGAGATCAGTCACGTGACTACCGCATGGTCCGTAAATGGCGGGAGCAGGATACGGTATCAAGGCGTCTAAAGACAGAAAAACAACCTCCCTCCCCCTCAGTTTCCACCAGAGATGAAAATTTTCCTCAGTGGTGGCTTACGGAGGAGGGGTTAAATTTTGGAGGTGACACCCAGAGCCTATTGTACTTAAAAATATAGTGTGTTAAGGGACGAGTGGGTTATAAGAAGGGGGAGGGGTAGATACAAATACTGGGCCAACCTTAAAATCATTTTAATTACATTGTTGATGATAAAAAATTGGAGTATGATTTATTAACATAACCGGTGTATACTTCATTCACGGGAGGAGTTTACCTCTGAAAGGTCTTTTTTTCTTACCAATATCCTACTATATAATAGATTTCTGGTAAGGAAAAAAGTCCTTTCCCAGGTAAACTCCTACCGTGAACGAACAATACAAAGGCCCTCATTCATTTGTTTCTTTACTACTTTCTTTTTTAGCACCACGTCTTACTACCCGTTTGGATTACATGGCTATGTACTGATTACGCTAATGTGTTAGGGATAAGGAAAGTTGAATATACATGAATTGCATCCATATTTGCGCGGAGAGTGAGTGGAAAACCATTTAGGGAAAAAACCTCCCTCAGTGCACCCGAATCCCACCCCGATCTCTCTGTCATCGGCAGTCTAGTCTAACACGAGAGAAGCGCGTTGGACCGTGCGGCCACTGAAGCGGGTTTTTCTTACTACTGCTACTAATTCTACTATTATCACTATCACTTATTATCATCATTATTGTTATTATTATCAAGTTAATTATATAGATCAGTTGAAATTAATCTACAGAAATAATAATTGAAAATTTTCCGGAAAAAATATAGCCAACATTTTCCGTCTCGCATCACTGCAACCGACTAGACTCGACGTTTTGTCTAAATACTTTAAAAAAAAAAATCTTGTCGTGATGAGCTCGACCCCTGAGGATCGGGGAGATCGAGGTTCGAATCTTGGTCGGGTGAACTGGGGGTGGTTTTTCCTAAATGGTTTTCCACTCTACCTCCACGCAAATGCAGGTTCACTTACTCTAATTCAACCTTCCCAATTCCTAATCCATTAGCGTAATTAGTACTTAAAGCGTATAACCCGAACGTATAGCAAGACGCGGTGATAAATATTATTATATTCTTTAATCAAATGTTAGATCCAGTGTGCGGCTAGCCTCTGACTTAATAGCGTTTAGTCAACAATACGCACCATTGTTAAAGTATCATCATAAAGGAATAAACAAATCTCCCAACCATTTAAATATGATAGTTTGCTTCGTGGCCTTGACCACAGTAAACAATACCACCCTTTGTGGTGGTGCTCAAGAGACCCCCCCTTGTCAATACCAACATTTTAAAACATAACTTAGTTGTACAAAATCAAGTGTAGTTCTTTTTTCTTTTTTTGTTGATGAGTTGGCGGCCTGTGTTAGGACCTGGTAAGTAACAAAAGTTTCAAACTTCGTCTTGGAAACACTCGACCTTCCCCTATATAATCAAGGTCATACATTTACTACACCCATGTGTGTGATACAAGTACGTGTGGGTACCTTCATCGTCGCAGGAAGGCACTTACTTTACGTCCAGGGTCATTTCGATAACATACATAGAGGCTTTTTTTTTTTTAAGAAAATTGATGGCTGGGGGCTTAGTTGGAAAATTAGTTATTGGATTATTTCTTTAAATTTCCCATTCTAGCGAACAGATATAGATAATTTGGCCCACTAAATGAAAATAGACGAATACAATTTTAAACTTTATTTAAAAAATACACACACACACATATATTTATTTATTTAAATTATACATATAGGCCTATATATATTTATTTAAAAAATATATAGATTTTAAATAAAGTTTAAAATTGTATTCGTCTATTTCGTTTAGTGGGTCAAATTATGTATATCTGTTCGCCAGAATGGGAGATTTAGAGAAATAATCCAATAACTAATTTTCCAACTAAACCACCAAACATAATTTTTTTTTAGAAAAAAAAAGGCCTGTGTCTGTTATCGAGATNATATATATATATATATACACACAAACCGATCACGTTTCACTTGTTTATGGAGAGAAATTTAACAACCGAGCTCATAAATGTAAACTGAAAATTTGGTCGACCTCCGTGGATTTGAAGTAAAGTGCATGCTTCAGGATTCGATGATCGTAGGTTCAAATCCGTAGCACAACTTCCATCGGAGGGGAAGTAAAGCCATCGGTCTCATGCCGATTGGGGCATGGGAAAAAAAAGACGTGGAAAATATGTGAAAGTACTTTTACCCAGCAAAATTAGTTTGCCCTTTCACTCTCGCTCATAGAAATTCTTGTGTGGTGATATAATCAATCGGGTTTTAGAAAATGCAGGCTAAATACCTTAAGTAAATAAATAACTAGAATTGTGGAATTATTTCAGTTCTTTAAAATAACTTAAGGCAATTTTAATGGAACTTTGTCAAACTTGTTAGCTGATTAGAAGCTAATTTCAGTCTTAGGGTCATTTGATCATTCCCCTAATGGGGCACTGTTTTGATTCATCACTTCTACACTGCTTTTATTATGGCGTTCTGACTATAATCTATGTACATACACTTTTAGCTCTCATTTTAGCGCTGTTGGATACATTTTCAAAGGAAGAAAGCGGAATTATTTGTGTGTTAACTTTCCAATTTTAAAACTATATCCAAACCCTTCCTTCACCTCTGACAAGACGTTTATTATATCACAACTTGTGAATGTGTGGAATGCCAGGCCTCCACCGTGGTTCGGATCACACGTTAAACTGTAGGTCCTCCATTTCATCTCACCGTCACCCTACTGTTACACATTAGCGTAAGTGCGTATAACCCGAACGGGTAGTAAGACGCGGTGCTAATAATATTAATAATAATAATAACTAAATATATTAACAACGTTCACTATATAACTTGTAAGAAGAATAGTTTGTGTGTGCGCGTGTGTGTGTGTGTGTGTGCGCGCGCGCGCTTAAAAAAATAGTCTTGGAAACAATTTCTATTTTTCATTCTGTCCTACTCTAGTCAAATATTCATGCTTGGGTGCATATGATAGCGAGCAGTTTTGTCTGAAGTATTTCAGGTTATAAACGGCCCTGGCGTAGCGCGCGTAGGCAGGTGCAATGTCACCTTGAAACGCTGGAACTGTACACACACATGTCGCTCGCTGTCTGATACGTGTGCATGACGGGCTAATAACCCATTGTCCGCTTGAACGTAGGCGTCGACTTATGTATCCATTGACGTAATAACTCTACGGATGGCATTCACTGGATATTAATTCCTATAACGTAAATGTTTAGGAGCTATGACTTTAGGTCTTAATAAAATCAGGTCCAATGAAAACAAGACTTGCGTGGTTAGGTCTTATGAAGCTAGGTTTTGTGGGGCTAGGTCTTATAAAGCTAGGTTTTGCGGGGCTAGGTTTTATGAAGCTAGGTTTTGTGGGGCTAGGTCTTATGAAGCTAGGTTTTGTGGGGCTAGGTCTTATGAAGCTAGGTTTTGTGGGGCTAGGTCTTATGAAGCTAG
>CABEEJ010001334.1:99212-110877 GCA_901482245.1 Timema douglasi | reverse complement strand
AAAAAAAAAAAAAAAATTGCTTAAGTACAAACATAGAACTTAGTTTTAATCACATGGTGATATCAACAGATGTTGAATATCTGCTATTAGCATAGCAGCATTCGGCGGTGGATCCAGATTCTTTTAATAGGGGGGCATAGCTATAAATAACACACTCATCAAAAAATGTAAATACTTCACCTCTGACAAGAATTGTATTAATCACAACTTGTGAATGTGTGGAGTGCCAGGCCTCCACCGTGGTTCGGATTCCACGTTAAACTGTAGGTCCTCGATTTCATCTCACAATCACCCTACCATTACACATTAGCTAAGTGCGTACAACCCGAACGGTTATTAGAACGTGATAATAATAATAATAATAATAATATTGTATTTAACAGTAGGATTTGGCTTATTCGAGGTTGGTTGATTAAAAAAAATTAATTTGAACCTACCGAGACTCTCATGAAATTTATATTTAATTCAGTGGTAAAAAATAACAGTTATTTAAAATTTTAAAAGGAAATATTTGGAAAATTTTAAGCCTATACATTACTCATTTTTCGAGTTTGTATTTATTTCACACCTAGCTTAATGATTTTTACTAAGCCACCCCATATACCGAGAATATCAATTAAAGTTGAAGTAAACCTATTTAGGAAGCCTGCAATTTTCGTATACCTACTAATTTTTCGAAGTTTTTGCATTTTTTCTCTTAATTTTTCTTGTTTTTTAAAGTATGTGTTTATTTTGTATGTGTGTTTTATATAGCATAATAAAATGTAATGTATGTATATTACATATTTTAAGGTTATTGACTTATTGTGTTTCAGCCGCTTAGATACTTAGGAAAATGGTTAGCTAGAATTTCTCATATTCCAAATTAAAAAAAAAATATTTTGTATTTCGAATTATAAAGGTTTACTGTCTTTTACAGTTTAAAACCGTTTAGATAACTTATGAGTAAATAGTAGAAAGTTAATATTTATCCCATTCTTTCTATATAATAAACAATTATTTATTATTATAAGACATATTTCATATAATAATTACTTTATAATATTCAATTATACATCATATAATTGATACGATGTAATATAATTAAAATATTATTTTACAATGTTATAGCATATTGTAGTTTTATTTTATTTCGAATGTTCTTAGCGTAACCAATAAGTAAACTCTAAAAAAGAAAAAAATATTTTTATTGAATGGAGCTAATAAAATCCAGCGACCTGGAAAACAGGGAAAAGTAATGGGATTTGCTTAGTCAGGGAAAATTCATGGAATTTGATCAAGTTTCTGGAATTTTCACATAGTCACTAAAATAATAGGCCTACACTACTTTCATTTACAATAAACAACTGTAAAAAAAAAAAATTCTTCACTTCGAATTTATTTTAGTCCAGTTGTCCATCTTGAATATACTAATCTCAATTCTAACATGAGATTTTCATCTAATGTTTCGATCCCTCTATCGTGTCTTTACCTAAGTTAGTCTGTGTAAGGCGATCTTTTAATGTATCGATTTGATCGAATAACTTGGAACGCACGACCCAACTACCCATTACTTTAGGATGACATCTTTTATCCCCTCCATAGAGTTTTACAATTTCAAAATGTCTACATTGATATCCTAATACAATAATGTTTATAATTTAGTGACTGGAAAAGTTGGAAATTGGCTCTGGAAAACGCGGAAAAGTCAGGGAATTTTAAAATATAGTTTGGCTGGACACTATATTATATATATAATAGCTCCATGTTCAATAGATATTTTTGTAATTTCAAAGCAAAGCTTTCGAGAGATATTCTACCTCTACCTCCTTCCTTTAAACCAAAAAGTTCACCTGCTTTGCAGTAAGCTCTGGCATCCTTGGCACTATATGTCAGTCAAACAAACTCATCTGGCCACCATCTTTGATAACGCCTTGTACATCCTGACTGCACAACACTAGCTACAGTAGCCCCATGGCTTCTTTGGTGCTGACTGACAGCTCACGGCTTTGAAAAGCTACCCGACCGAATTATGTATCCCTACGCCGGACCATATGATATGCAAAAACATGTGTTTAGCAGCTGTCACATTTGACAGTCAAAATTTTGGTAAATGCCTAAATGTTGACCGTCAGAAGTCAGCTGTGAGCTGTCAGTCAGCACCAAAGAAGCCACGGGGCTACTGTATATAACTAAATGTTGACTGTCAGAAGTCAGCTGTGAGCTGTCAGTCAGCACCAAAGAAGCCACGGGGCTACTGTATATAACTAAATGTTGACTGTCAGAAGTGAGCTGTGAGCTGTCAGTCAGCACCAAAGAAGCCACGGGAGTACTGTATATACCTAAATGTTGACTGTCAGCTGTGAACTGTCAGTCAGCACCAAAGAAGCCACGGGGCTACTGTAGTGTTGGAGTCCACGGATTTACTAACGTACGTTATTTCATCATCGGCTGCTGTTTATGAAACAAACAAAGAAGCCAATATCAAATTTATCTAAGCCAACGTTTTCTATATATATTAGGATTTGAACTAGATTCACTGGTTGTGTTTCCAACGTCTACCGACTTGTTTCAAACAAATTAAGGTATATTCCACTGTACTGTCAAAAAATGGCACTCCCCCCCAGATATTCGAGAACTGTCACTATCACCGTGTGAAGAAAATTAAACTTGATGTTTCTACTGAAGAAAGTGTTGATTTCTTTTGATCAAACATTTTTTTGTTTGTTTTAAAACTGCAAAAATATTGCCTTAAACTCGCGTGCTCTACACTCCCCCCCCCCCCCCCCCNGCGGGATGGAAGGGGACGCGAGAAAAGACCAGCCTTTTTGCAATTTTTATGGCAATTTTTTTTTACAAAATAAATCAAATATTGTTCCAGTACATACATGGAGTTTAATTTTCTTCACATGGTGACATCAACCGTTCTTAAATATTTGTCATGACTCATGAGCATGGCGGCATTAGATGAGAAATATTTTAAATGAAGAGAAAAAGTTCTTATTAAGTTCCAGCATACCCTTGACAGATATTCAAGAAACTTTGATGTCATCCTGCGAAGAAAACTATATTTATATTCTATGTTTGTACGGGAGCAATATTTTATTTAGTTAGGCCAAAAAAAAGTATTGCCATAAAAACTGAAAAAAACACCCACATTTCCTCGCATCCCCTTTCATCCCACCGTAAGTGGATGAAGTTAACTGCAAAAAAAAATACATTTTCATTTGTATATGTTAAACTGCACTTCCTAAATACACATGACAAAAAAAAAGTTTAGATTTAGAACAGTTCACCTAACAAGTGCACTGAAATTAAGCACCAATGTGGACAGGTATTTTTTCATCCTCTATTAAAAAATATATATAAATGTATGTTCAGATATAAATAACTGAAATTAACAATGATGTATACAGCATCTTTATACTGCTAAAATATTATATTTATCTACACACACGCGCACACACACATACACTTGTGTGTATGTGTTATTAAATATAATATTTTACTAGATACGATATATATACATATCGTAGGATATTAAACAATTCCTGTTTTCATAAAACACACTAATCTATCTATAGATGTATCATAGTGTCAAACGAGTCTATCGTCAACAAAATGCAATAACTTCATATAGAAAATAGCAAACTTTCAAAATATTAACCTTAGAGTCAAACTGACTCTCTGACCAAAATGCAATCAATTCTAAAAACAAAGCAAAACCTGTTAAAACAGAAACCTATTCAAGTTAAGATAATACAATTTCTTATTAAAATATGCCTCACAAAATTTCGCAAACTGTTCGTTAAAAATCCACTTTTATGTAAATATTTTAGTGGACCCCTTTGAAGGGGTTTCGCGAACCACTGTTTGTGAATCAATGGCCTAAGGCGTCACTATCGAAATAGATAGGACTTCCGATGACGGGGAGATCTTGGTTCGGTCCTGATCGAGTGTACCGAGGGTGATTTTACCCAAATGATATCCCACTTTCTCTTGACGCAAATCCGGCTACACTTCATCTAAAATTCAACCTTCTTCATCCCTAATCCATTCGTGTGATTAGTACATAGAAGTGTTTAGTGTCAGGATAATTTAGTCTAGTTTGTCGTTTACAGGGAGTATCGGGGTTCAATTACCGGCTGGGTTTAATAAAGGTGTTAAAGAAATGGTTTCCCACTTTCTTTTCAAGCATATTATCCACGAAAATGCAAATACACTTTCTCTAAATCCAACCTTCCTCACCTCTAACACACTAGCGCAATTGGGACATGATTAAAACCCAAAAAAGATGGTTAGACACGGTGCTAAAATAAAAGTCGTGTGATGAATGGTCATATTATGTAAAACGCCCACAATCTCACATTTCCGACGTTTTGGTCGCTGCGACATAAACGCCGTGACCAGAGTCGCTTTAGTGTATTGCATTGTTTCATATGAGAGGGGTCAGACTAGCGACATAAACGACGCGACAGATTTGAAAATGTCAATGTGCGTTCCTTGTGCGTAGCGTCCCTTCTCATTTGAAACCATGCAATAATTTAGAGCGACCTTGGTCGCGGCGTTTGTGTCGATACGACCGAAAAGTCAAGTCTTGTCACCGACCTAAAACGGCCTGGATGTGTGATATATGATTCTACTTCTCATCTTGGTTATTTTACTGCCCGTCTTCTATTTCTTTAATGGCCAACTAAGGTCCAAAGTCACCTTCAAGTTGTTTTTATTTTTAACTGCACTATTTCATGATTATCCTGTCTGCTACTATTGTTCTTGATGTTTTCAACGACGATAGTGGCAAGTTTTTTTTTAAATGGTTGGTGATGATTATAAAGGAAACACGACGAAGCGCCTCCAAGGTTAAATAGAGAGTGATAATATGGAAATTATTCCGGTTCTTGGGTGTAAAACCTTTTTAACTAACCATGCTTCGCTGGCCGCATGGTCTAACGCGCTATTCTTGCAGTAGATTAGACCGACGATGATAGGGAGATCGAGTTAAGAATCTCGGTCGGGCGTACTGAAGGGGTGGTTTTTTTTTCAAAATTGTTTTCCGCTCTTCCTCACGCAAATTCCAGCATACTTCCTCTAAATATAACCTTTTAAATCCATAAAACCACTGGCGTAATTAATTAGTACTTAAACGTTTAACCCGAACTGTTCGTAGGACGAGGTGCTTAAAAATAATTTTCAGCTCTTTTTTTAGCACCGCGTCTTACTGCCTGTTATGGTTATCCGCAAATGCACTCATTACACTAATGTGATAGGGATAAGGCACGTTATATTTAAAGAAAGTGAACCTGCATTTGCGTGGAAAAAGCGTAGTTTTTTTTTTAGGAAATGCCACCTTGGGTTCACCCGACCAAGACTCGAACCCGCTATATCCGCGTTATCGGCAACCCATCCTACTGCGATCGTGATGTCTTTGACCATGTGACCACCGAAGCGGGTTGGTTTTATATTATAATTTTACAATACTAGCAAATGAAAATGGAACGAGTGGGCAAACGAACCAAACGACAAGTTTGTCTAGTCTGGGGTGCCGGTGTCGTGAAGGTCATAGTTCGAATCACAGTTGGACCTAGTGAAACTTTTTTATTTTCCTCTCTCCTAAATTATTTCCCATTCAACCATAATTTTTTTTAAGGTACCAAGTGTAATTAAACGTGGATAGCTATATTAAGTAGTAATGCGCAAAGTAAAAATGAAATGTAAATGGCGGAAGTTTATCATCCTTAACGTAGACTAACGATTAACATTATTTCTCAACAAACTGTTTATCTATCCGAACCAGCGCCGTTGAAAGGTGGTCTTTTGTTTTGACTATAGAGTAGCCCCATGGCTTCTTTGGTGCTGACTGACAGTTCACAGCTGACTTCTGACAGTCAACATTTAGGTATATACTTAATTTTTGACTGTCAGAAGTGACAGCTAATAAACACATGTTTTTTGCAGATCATATGGTTCGGCGTAGGGATACATAATTTGGTCTGGTAACTTTTCAAAGCTGTCAGCTGTCAGTCAGCACCAAAGAAGCCATGGGGCTACTGTAGGTAGACCGATGATGTCACCGTGTAGTACTTGTAATCTAACATCCGGGGGTGGTATTCACATTGTCACGCCTTGTTGACTCCTACCTTCACCAGCGTTAGTAGAGAACACCTTTAGAGTCGTCACGTCTGAGAGAGCTTACTATCGTATTTGACCTAATAGTAGCCGGGGAGACTAATGTATCAGGGGTAAAAGGTAGAATTGTTAAGGTGAGAGTGTAGAGAATTCGAGAAAAGACCAAGGTCTTTCTAGGTTTGATTTCAAAATATTGGTATGGTCAAAATAAATCAAATATTACTTTTATACAAAATGTAGAATTTACTTTTCTTCCCATGGTGATTTTCAGCAGTTGTTAAATATCGGTCACGAGCATAGAGGTATTCGATGACAAACTTTTTAAATTAATATACAATGTTTTCTTAAAATTCCAGGACACAATCGACAGATATTCAACAACTGTTGATATCACCATGTGAAGAAAATTATTTATTATTATTACTATTATTATTATTATTATTATTATTATTATTATTATTATTATTAGCACCACGTCTTACTACCCGTTCGGGTTATCCGCACTTACGCAAATATGTAATGGTAGGGTGATTGTGAGATGAAATGTGGGACCTACAGTTTAACGTGGGATCCGAACCACGGTGGAGGCCTGGCATTCCTCACATTCACAAGCTGTGATTATTAAACGTCTTGTCAGAGATGAAGGAAGGGTTTGGTAATCAGATAAATCTGTGCCGGGGCCTAGGATTTAACCCCGGACCCCCAGGACAGAAGTCCGACACCTTACCCCTAGACCCCTAGACTACCAGGTCACCCGTGAAGAAAATTAAACTCTATGTTTGTACTAAAGCACTATTATTTATTTTCACAAAAAAAAAAATTGGAGAGAAAAACGGCAAACACTTCGACATTTTCTCTCGTCTCCTACTTCCACACCTTAATAGTAGCCGGGGGCTACTCTTAGGTGTTACGGTACGGCCACGGTGGGATGTGTTAGGAGCCTAATAGAAATATTTTATAAAATACAGACACTTTTTTTTGCGCTGTCAACCTTGGAGTTTTCGACCCGAAGGTTTATTTGATGTTCTTCTGCCTCATGCAATCATTACCCTAAATTCATCCACGTCGTTGGGGTGCGTTAAAATGTTGAACTAATCCATTCTGGTTGGCTGGTGAGAGGTGGGTCAGGGTTTGAATCTCAGGCTGTTATATTGACGGTGATATTCTTTAAACACCCTTTCCATTGCCCTTGTGTAGTCGGGTACATTTCCTCTAAATCATATCCTCCTCTGATACTTCCCATTAGTGCGATTATATGCGTATATCTCTGGGGTTTAAAAAGGCATTTTGGGAAATAATCTTAGGAACTGCATTCTAATGTGCGTTGTACTGGTGACAGGGATTATGAATGTTCTTTACTGGTGATAGTGATGAATGTCCTTTACTGGTGGCAGTGATGATGAATGTCCTTTACTGGTGACAGTGATGCATGTTCTTTACTGGTGACAGTGATGCATGTTCTTTACTGGTGACAGTGATGCATGTCCTTTACTGGTGACAGTGATGAATGTTCTTTACTGGTGACAGTGATGCATGTCCTTTACTGGTGACAGTGATGCATGTTCTTTACTGGTGACAGTGATGCATGTTCTTTACTGGTGACAGTGATGCATGTTCTTTACTGGTGACAGTGATGCATGTCCTTTACTGGTGACAGTGATTAATGTTATACACTGGTGACAGTAATGATGGATGTTCTTTACTGGTGGCAGTGATGATGAATGTCCTTTACTGCTGATATTTAGGATGAATGCTCTGAAATGGTGACACCTAGGATGAATGATCTTCCCGGAGGATGCCGATGACGAATATTCTTTGTGCCAACTTTGATCCCTCACTATAAATATTTAGATACAACATTATCTTAATCTCTCACAAATTTGTAAACAATCGGACAAGAAGTAATCCACAGTTGTTTATTATGCTCTTCTCTCTTAAGTCTTACATCACCCAAAAATATGGCTGACTCTATAATGTAGGAGAATATCAACCATCATGCATCATAATAAAATACAACTGCACTTGGATTCATGTACCGAGGGCTTATAAATTATTGTAGAGTTGGCAAGGTCAAAGTTATTTCTGCGTTCCTTAAAATGAAGCTAGTCTTATTTTATTTCTCTTATCTTTGACACATCTTCCTCAAATATTACAAATTGATATGAAGAATATAGCGCCGTACTTAAATGTGACTTGAGTGTTTAGGGATACGGTATATATATAAAAAAGAAAAAAAAAACATGGCTTCTTTGGTGCTGACTGACAGCTCACAGCTCACTTCTGACAGTCAACATTTAGGTATATACATAAATTTTGACCGTCATAAGTGACAGCTGCTTAACACGTGTTTTTGCAGATCATATGGCTCGGCGTAGGGATACATAATTTGTTCTGGTAACTTTTCATAGCTGTCAGTCAGCACCAAAGAAGTCATGGGGCTACGGTAGCTCTACCAACAAACACCCTCTAGGTAGTACTTGATGGCATTATAATTGAGGAAAGGAGGGTTTGAGATCTTAAGGTGGGATGGAAGGGGACGCGAGAAAAGGCCGGTGTTTTTTTTGTAATTTTTATGGCGAAACTTTTTTGGCTTAAAATTAAATAAAATATTTCTTCAGTACAAACATAGCTTAATTTTCTTCACACGGTGATATCAACAGTTCCTGATTATGTACCACGAGCATAATGACATTAGATGAGACACTTTTTAAATGAAGAATAAAGGTTGTCATTTAATTACAAGACTGCAAAAACACTGGCCTTTTATCACGCCCCCTTCGATCACACCTTAAGTGCCCATTTATAGGAGAGATCTTGCAAGAAAGGTCACAGTTAATTTAAGTTAACTTTTTAGTTGCCTAGGTTCAACTAATGGACGAGCTGGTTCTGCTCTCATGAGTTCATATGTTTAGGTTAATATTCATTCAGGGTAGCCACAACAGACGGGGAAAACCTGAAATAGTTAGTGGATTTAAAAACAGAAAAAAAGGTAGGGATAATTTAAGGTATTTGACCATGAAAACAGGGTAAATTAGCTACTATCTACATTAAATCCAATCAAGAAAAAAAAGTTCAATATTATATTATTTAGTTGGCTATCTTCAATATTGTAAACGTTAATTGAGGTAAAGTCTTGTGCACAGCGTCATTGAAGGAAAGGTTGATGGAAAGAGAAGCTAAGGAAGGAGGAAGTTTCAGATATTGGATGACTTGAAGGAAAGAAGAAAATTCGGCCAGCTGAACGATTAACCGGAGTACAGGGTGAATTGGTTATCTAAGAATAATAATAATAAATAATTAATCATAGACACATTGTGTTGCTTTGAATATTTTCTTCGCCTAAACCAAGGTCAAACACTACCACCCATTTAGATTTTGAGCATTTTGTAGGGCTGAAGAAGGATAAAGGAAGGAAATGAACACTCATTTTTGAAGAGAGAACCGCAAAACCATTAAGGATTAAACTCTTTATTTGCCAATTTGAACCTTTGTCTCTTCTCATCATCAAGAAACCAGAGAAAAGACAAACACCTTTGTCAACGTGCTCATCAGTACAGGTATCAAATAAATGATTTTAGTTCAACCGTGCTGATCATCGACATCCCATCTCTATTTAATAGTTTGTTATATAAACAAGGTGTCGTACTTCTGTGCTGGGGGTCCGGGGTTCAATCCTCGGTCCCGGCACAGATTCATCTGATTACCAAACCCTTCCTTCACCTCTGACAAGACATCTTGTGAATGTGTGGAATGCCAGGCCTCCACCGTAGTTCGGATCCCACGTTAAACTGTAGGTCCTCCATTTCATCTCACAATCAGCCTACCATTGCACATTAGCGTAAGTGCGTATATCCCGAACGGGTAGTAAGACGTGGTCCTAATAATAATAATAATAATAATAATATATAAATGGGTAAAATATGATCGCGGGGGAGGGGGTAAGAAATGCCTAGAAAACATGTAAAAGTCAGGGAATTTGGAACGTGAGTTCCTATGGCCACACTGTCATTCTAAAAGTATTTTTTATTTCCGTAAATCTCCTTCTAGAAGACCGAACAAGTCGAGCTTGCGCGCGGAAAGGGCTGTTTCGCGTCGTGGCTGAGCGATGGAACATCGACTAGAGGTCGTTCCCATGTAAGCCACGTTATGTGAAGGTCACCTTGGCAGTGTTTTGAGCGGTTGTTAAATATAGCTGGCTGCCAGTTGATAAACACTACACACACACACACACGCACACGCATAGGGGGGCAAGCCACTGCCCACTTTCAGCACTATTATTGTTTATGGTTAGTTTTCTCTCACGAGTTGAATGGGGTGTATGTACTAAGAGGGAAACAAGATGTCAATTTTCTCCTTTTAACACTAGGTTTACCTAAAGTTCGTTCAACGTAGTAATTGTTTTCTGAATGGCCTTTATCCCTACCAGAAATCTATTATTTAGTAGGATATTGGTAGGAAAAAAGACCTTCCAGAGAGCAATTCCTACCGTGAATGGAGTATACCTATCGAGCTTAGTTTGTTTTTACGTCCATTATTGTTTCCAGCCTGTGGCTTGTTGCAGCTTCATATGCCTCGTCTGTCTCAGGAATAGGGCTGGCACAACATCCAGTCCCCGGCCGTTGATTTATTGTTTTGAAAGAGTAAACCCTTTTTTTTTTTTTTAAATTTCCAAATGATAACTTTCCGGCCACGCCAGGAATCAAACCCGGGACCCTTACTTCAGTAGGTGAACACGATACCGACTGAGCTAAGGTGTCGGTGTTAGTTTATACTAAATCCAACCAAACGATGGCAATCTGAGAGGAACATTTGACTGGAGGATTTTAAGCTCATTCAATGATTCCCAAAAGATTGTGATGTTTTCGTTCAGGTTTTGATTATAATAATGAAGTTGTCTAACCCACTACTCTCGTGTTGGACTAGAATGCCGAACATGGGAAGATCGGTTTTCGATCCCGGTTGGGTGCGCCGGGGGTGGTTTTCCTTAAATGGTTTTCAACTCTCCTTCCACATAAATGCGGGTGCACTTTTCAATTAAACCTTATTTATCCCTGGATCATTAGTTTAATTAATACTTAAGAGTATAACCCGAACGGTTAGTAAGATGTGGTGCTGAAAAAAAATGAAGTTTTATCATAGGGGGTCGTAATTAAAAAGGGATTTTTTTTCATGATTTAACCCCACTTAACTCATGTAAGGAACCGCCAGAGTTTCAGTTAGCCATCTCTCCTTCTCTTCTCCCTCGATACTGCGTTTATTTTTTTACGATTTGGTAATAGTTTAATTATTGTTAGGGTGACCTGGCGGTCTAGGGGTAAGGTGTCAGACTTCTATACTGGCGGCCGGGGTTCAATCCTCGGTCCCGGCACAGATTATTGGATTACCAAACCCTTCCTGCACCTCTGACAAGACATCTTGTGAATGTGAGGAATACCAGGCCTCCACCGTGGTTCGGATTCCACGTTAAACTGTAGGTCCTTCATTTCATCTCACAATCACCCTACCATTACACATTAGTGTAAGTGCGTATAACCCGAACGGGTAGTAAGACGCGGTGCTA
>CABEEJ010001334.1:65047-82037 GCA_901482245.1 Timema douglasi | reverse complement strand
GGGGGGGGGGGGGGGGGGAAAGAAGAGATTCAATGTTCAGTAATTTCTACTAAAGTGCTTTGGTGATTTATTTTTAAAAGCTAATTTGACGTCATTAGGTACTTGACTCTTAAGAGTGCCATCTAGTTTACAGTTGATAAAATTGTAAACTCGGTTAATACCTTTTTGAAATATGTTTTCTCTTTGTACTTCGCCTACTACCCATCCCAGATATACACATATATAGACGAATGAGGTAGGGATGATAAAAATAAAATGTAATAATAATATTTAGCACCGCGTCTTACTACCCGCTTGGGTTATACACTTTAAGTACTAATAACGCTAATGGATTGGGGATTGGGAAGGTTGGATTAGAGGAAGTGAACCCGCATTTGCGTGGAGGGAGAGTGGAAAACCATTTGGGAAAAACCTCCCCCATTTCACCCGGCCGAGACTCGAACCTCGATCTCCCCGTCCTCGGCGGTCGAGCTAAACACGACTTTCGCGTTAGCCAACTACGCCACCGAGGCGGGTAATAAAATGTAGAAGTGTAGTTTCATTTGAGAGAGAATAAAAAAAGAGCAGGAAATAATTTAAGAAAATCAACACATTGGCACATAAAGTCGTAATTCAATCCCTGGCGACCTCTCCTTAACCATTAGATAAAACCAAACTTACACCACAGGTTTCGGTGGCTACACGGTCTAAGGCGTCACACTCTCAATAGACTAGTCTGCTTATGACAGGGATATCTTTCAATATCGATAAGATGTACTGTGAGTGATTTATCTTAAAATGGGGTTTTCACTCTTTCTATGCAAATTCAGGCACACTTCCTCTGAACTCAATCTGCCTCATCCCTAACCTATTAGCGCAATTAGTAAATCGGCGTGTAGCCCGAAAGAGTAGTAAAACACGGGGCCAAAAATATAAAGACACCTACTTAAACTCTAATGGAAAGGGCCGTTTTAAGAAACGCCATTACGATCAGGGTGAGGAAGATCAAATTTAGAGGAAGTGTACACGCATTTGCGTGAAGGTGGAGTGGAAAACCGTTTAGGAAAAACCACCCAGAATATCCATCCTGGATCGAAACTCAAGCTCCAATCCCCTCCCCGTCCTCGGTGGTCTAGTCTATTGTGAGAATGACGCCTTAGACATTTTGTCACAGAAACGGGTGATTTTAGTTGTTGTTGCTAAACTACTTTGTAATCTGATTGATATTTTATTAATGGCTTTTTTTCTTTGTTTCATAGGTATGTACCAGTGGATATTATTCCATCAACTACATCCCGATGCTGTGTCAAGGTAGGAGAAAGAGTTTGTCTTTCATATTTGATTCTTTACATCCACCTTAGAGGGTTTTAAGTCAACGGGAAACTTAATATTAACATTTACTAGTTTTTATCAAGAACTACATGTGTAAAATTTAGTCAGAATTGTTCGTTTTTTGTGTGTGTGCTCCGAGTCTTTAATATCCGTCCGGGCTCTCCTCATATTTACGCCAAGGAGCTGGGGATGAGGAAGGTGTCCGATTCGGTTTTGGAAGTAGATAGGGAATCCATCGACGTAGGATTAACACTCACCTGACTCTGCGCCGACAGTGCATCAGCTGTATCCGCCTGTGAACAATCTTGAACAGATCATTCTCATACGAGTTACCTTGTAGGATCATTGTTTGAATCACAATCATATCACTGCGCCGACAGTGCTTCTACCATGCTCATAATGCTATTATTATTACTATTATTATTACTACCGCATCTTACTACCCGTTCGGGTTATACGAACCTACGCTAATGTGTAATGGTAGGGTGATTGTGAGATGAAATGAAGTACCTACAGTTTAACGTGGGATCCGAACCACGGCGGAGGCCTAGCATTCCCCACATTCACAAGATGTCTTGTCAGAGGTGAAGGAAGGGTTTGGAAATCAGATAAATCTGTGCCGGGACCAAGGATTGAACCCCTGCCCCCCAGCACTCATAATGTTAATGATATGATACGGCACAGCGCAAAGTCTTTTAAGTGTGAATCAATCTTTAGGTGAGATCTAGCAAACCACACACACTTCTGGCCTTCTAACCCGTATTCTCCCCCCCCCTACCCCCCATCACCGGTAAATCAAAATATATCATGCGAAAACCTTCCTAATCCCTTAAACTTATCAGTATATAAGCGTATAACCCGAACGGGTAGTAATACGCGGTGCTAAAATAACTAATAATAATTTAAACTGGTACCGGTTCAGTCTGAGCCTTGTCATTGAATACGCATCCGTGATGTTGTGGAATACATTTAACGGCGGAGGTGGGGGTTCATAAAACAGCCCAACTTGTGCCGAAGTCTCTACGTCGCCGCGCGGAACAAAGCGTAGCTTGACTCTAATTTCCATGGCATGTCGAAATAGAAACATGCAGCAGCTCACACGAGACCGTATTGCCCGTGTTAACCCACATCTTATGGCTCGGTTCACCCCATTCTCATGCAAATGTAAATTGATCAAGAGAATTGGAGATACGCGCGGCCATGGATGAAGGAAAGTGGGAGCCATTAGCTGGTGGCTTTCGACGAGGAACTGCAGATCTCACCTAGCAGCTCTCGTGTATATATATCTATATACATATATATGTCTATATATATGTCTATGTACATATATATATGTATTTATATATATGTATACATATATATGTATATATATATATATATATATATCTATACATATATATATATATGTGTATATATATATACTTATATGTATATATATGTGTATATATATATACTTATATGTATATATATGTATATATAAATATATGTATTTATATATGTATATATAAATATATGTATTTATATATGTTTATATATGTATATATATGTATATATATATACTTTTAGGTATATACCTAAATTTTGACCGTCAAAAGTGACAGCTGCTTAACACAGGTTTTTGCAGATCATATGGTTCGGCATAGGGACACATAATTTGGTTTGGTAACTTTTCAAAGCTGTCAACTGTGAGCTGTCAGTCAGCACCAAAGAAGCCATGGGGCTACTGTATGTTACGTTACATGGCTTTAAACTAGTCAGTTTAATGAAAAATTACATTTAACTACTCTTTTCATCAATTTAAGCTGCTTAGAAAAATGGAAATAGCTCCAAGAAAACCTTAATCACACAGCTAATTTTGTAGTAAGAAAATGGGGGCAACCCTGATAAAGCAAAAGTAAAATTTAGAATAAATATACCAACATTTGCCTGAAGAAAGATTAAGTCCAGCCTGAATTCTATCCCTGACTGTATCATCAGTTTAAAACTATACCAGTCGAGAACGACACCATTGTTTGCGTGTCCATCGTCGGTGGAGAATGCTAAGGTTAAACAATTGTGTGGAAGCATCCCCATCTCCTTGTTCTCTGACGCTTCACTGAAGATGGCGAACAAACGGCGGGGGAAGAGTTTGGTTTGGAAACAGGGCTGAAGGGTGGATTGGGAAGAAGGGTGAGGAAACTAAGGGCTGGAGTTTGTGTAGTAAAACTTGAGCCATGACCGAATGCGAGTGGTGAGGAGGTTATAAGTCACTTCGCGAGGCGGCTTACGACGTATGTAGTGCCAAGCAAAGAAAGAGAAGATAATATGTTAATGTTGGTACTACTATAGACTCGCTTGCTTCCCGGGACGATTGCGATTCTCATGTCAGATGGTGTTAGCAAATTTTTTCGATGCATATTTTACTTGTATTTATTTAAAAAAGAATCAAATGATTTCTCTTGACTTTAGTTAATTAAAAATTTAAATTTATAGAATATAATTTTTCTCTGCATTAGTACCATGCAAAAAAAGCTAAAAAAAAATGCATCTTGTTTTTTATCCTGACTGGTATTTTCCTCCACTTTTTTAGACAAGGTTATGGTTTAAAATAAATAGTGTTGAGAGCCTACGTTGGTGGATTTGGCACAGCTTACTTGTAGTATGGTTTCTCCCCGAGGTAGATTGGGTACAGCTTCCTTGCAGTAGGGTTTCTCCCCGAGGTAGATTGGGCACAGCTTCCTTGCAGTATGGTTTCTCCCCGAAGTAGATTGGGTACAGCTTCCTTGTAGTATGGTTTCTCCACGAAGTAGATTGGGTACAGCTTCCTTGCAGTATGGTTTCTCCCCGAGGTAGATTGGGTACAGCTTCCTTGCAGTATGGTTTCTCCCCGAAGTAGATTGGGTACAGCTTCCTTGCAGTATGGTTTCTCCCCGAAGTAGATTGGGTACAGCTTCCTTGCAGTATGGTTTCTCCCCGAAGTAGATTGGGTACAGCTTCCTTGCAGTAGGGTTTCTACCCAAGGTAGATTGGGCACGGCCTCCTTGCAGTATGGTTTCTACCCAAGGTAGATTGGGCACGGCTTTCTTGCATCATGGTTTCTCCCCAAGCTGGATTGGGTACCGCTTCCTTGCAGTATGGTTTCTCCCCGAAGTAGATTGGGTACAGCTTCCTTGTAGTATGGTTTATACCCAAGGTAGATTGGGTACAGTTTCCTTGCAGTATGGTTTCTCCCCGAAATAGATTGGGTACAGCTTCCTTGCAGTATGGTTTCTCCCCTGAAGTAGATTGGGTACAGCTTCCTTGCATCATGGTTTCTCCCCAAGGTAAATTGGGTACGGCTTCTTTGCAGTATGGTTTCTCCCCAAGGTAGATTGGGTACAGTTTCCTTACAGTATGGTTTCTCCCCGAGGTAGATTGGGCACAGCTTCCTTGCAGTATGGTTTCTCCCCGAAGTAGATTGGGTACAGCTTCCTTGCAGTATGGTTTCTCCCCAAAGTAGATTGGGTACAGCTTCCTTGCAGTATGGTTTTCCCCCGAGGTAGATTGGGTACAGCTTCCTTGCAGTATGGTTTTTCCCCGAAGTAGATTGGGTACAGCTTCCTTGCAGTATGGTTTTTCCCCGAAGTAGATTTGGTACAGCTTCCTTGCAGTATGGTTTCTCCCCAAAGTAGATTGGGTACAGCTTCCTTGCAGTATGGTTTTTCCCCGAAGTAGATTGGGTACAGCTTCCTTGCAGTATGGTTTCTCCCCGAAGTAGATTGGGTACAGCTTCCTTGCAGTATGGTTTCTCCCCGAAGTAGATTGGGTACAGCTTCCTTGCATCATGGTTTCTCCCCAAGGTAAATTGGGTACGGCTTCTTTGCAGTATGGTTTCTCCCCGAGGTAGATTGGGTACAGCTTCCTTGCAGTATGGTTTCTCCCCGAAGTAGATTGGGTACAGCTTCCTTGCAGTATGGTTTCTACCCAAGGTAGATTGGGCACGGCTTTCTTGCATCATGGTTTCTCCCCAAAGTAAATTGGGTACGGCTTCCTTGCATTATGGTTTCCCCCCAAGGTAGTCAAAGTGATTCACAAAAAAAAACAGTTGGGTAGAACATGTGCGCTCGCATAGGGCGGCCAGGCTCACCGCTTCTTAAAAATGTACCAACTGGTGGATACTCGTGTTAAATAATTACAGTGTTCTCGTTTGTTCTGTCTCAAGTCATTTGCCACCTTGATGTTCAAATTTATGACTTAAATTGAACAGCCCGCTGGTGATAATATTAGTTTACAGTAGTCGAATTTACGGTGCCCAACCGAACAATATCTCACCTAGCAAGTGCTAAAAATTCACTACTGTCCGTATCGTTTTTATATAGCAACAAAGATATTAAAGATGGCCTTCAACAATTTTTTATTACAAAACGAAAGTTTCAAGAAAGAACAAGATGGTTTCACAAACAAAAAATTATAATGTTAATTTATTATTATTATTATTATTATTATTATTATTATTATTAGCACCGCGTCTTACTACCCGTTCGGGTTATACGCACTTACGCTAATGTGTAATGGTAGGGTGATTGTGAGATGAAATGGAGGACCTACAGTTTAACGTGGAATCCGAACCACGGTGGAGACCTGGCATTCCTCACATTCACAAGATGTCTTGTCAGAAGTGAAGGAAGGGTTTGGTAATCAGCTAAATCTATGCCGGGACCGAGGATTGAACCCCAGCCGCCAGCACAGAAGTCTTGACACCTTACCCCTAGACCGCCAGGTCACCTATAATGTTAAAATAATTCAAGACTAGCTACAACCAACAAATAATTTTACAAGGTTTGTTTTCTGGTAGAGTTGAACCAATTATTATGGGATATATAGGGGATTCCCCTTTATAAATTATTAATAAACGAGGACTTGTTTGTTTTTTACTCGAGGGAGTTTGTAAAACTTACGCTGAAACATGTTCCGACAGTGCACGATAAATACCACTGCTTTAAATAAATACTAAGCTAAACAGCTTTAAAGAGATTTCAAATGGAGGGCTGGAAAAGACGTGAGAAGAAGTCCCAATAAGATTGGGCGAGAAGTGAATATTTTGGATCTGATTCCTCGGTACAAAGCGAACTGGATCGGACACATTCTTAGGAGGAACTTTCTTCTTCGCGACGTCATAGAAGGAAAGGTTGAGAGAAAAAGTTGTTTAGGAAGAAGGAGGCCTCAAATACTAGATGAATTGAAGGAAAAGAAGAAGATTCTGAGAGCTGAAGGAGGAGGCCTCAGAGGACAGGGCGCATTGGCGGTCTAAGATCATTGACAAAAGGAATGGACCTGTCATAAGACAGAACACTTAATAATAAATAATGTTAAACATATATACACCTTAAGATGAATTAAGTGGGGACATAGAAATTACAATTATTATTCTTTACTATAACTAAAAAAAATTCTCTTATAATAGAAGTGTTTTTTTTCTCCAGCTTGTTTAGTTAATTTGTGATAAATATTATAAAAAAATTATATACACTTCATTTCTACTTTCACATATTTTTATATGATAGATAATAGATTTTTTTTATACATACAGCATTCAAATTTATCGTTATATCCAACATATATGGGTACTGGTATAGTATTTTAAATTCTACTCTTCGAATAAAGATTATTTCTTGACTACTCAATAACATATTTTATTTCAAAATCTAATATATTATAGATTGATACAGAAATATATATTCAACATGAAAAAAACGCACTTTATGTTGACATTTCTTGCTATATAGACGCCCTTTCAATTTTCTACCGTAACCTACGTACGTCACAGAATAATTCGCTACCAATCGGCCAACTTATAAGCGAATCCTCCATTTAATTTCCCAGTACGGCCATTCATATGTCTTCTTGAATTTCACCTTCGAATTACACTTGTTCTTTGGAATTGTACAAAACCATTCGACACGCCTTTTTCTTTTTGCTACAAAGAGTATAAATGTTAATTTATTTGAGGTTATTTATTATATGTTGGCTGACTTCAAAAAAACATAATTCCACCGAAATATCTGGAAAAAAAAGTCTTCTGAAGTTAACAATTGTTAAGGTATCCCCACCTAAACGTTTTATCAGTTCGAATCCCTAAAAGGTTCGATTTTTATTATTTTTATAATGTGTGAAAATGGGTAGCAAATCATTCTAAGTCCGGTATCCTAACCTGGCCGGTATTGAGACTTTTACTGAGCTTATGGGCTCGGGTTTGATTTCCGGCATGGCAAAACAAATACATATATCACTTGTGAAGTATGGGTTACCCCTTTCACAGTAATGGATTATTAACGGCTAGAGGCTGGGGTTTGTGTCCGTTTTAGATTTAATTTAGTTTATAAGCTATGTTCTGTTATAATCCTTCGAATCGGTTATTAGATTTGATCACTAATATTTTTTATCAGAATGGTAGCATTTGACTATGATCGTTTTAAACTAAGAGCAAAACCCTTATTCATATGACAAATTGCTTGAAAAAATATTCATGAAATGCTGTTTACAAAATTAAACTTCAACTATCTTCTCAATCAATATTTTGTTTACTTTTGTAAAAAGAAAAAAAAGTTTATTTTGTAATAAAAGCTGTGAAAATATGGTCCTTAATTCCAATCCCTCTTTCCTTAATGTTCTACGAGTGAGTTTCAAATCATTTTTAAAATAATAGTTTTTTGTTAGTAAATTTATCGCTATTTATTACTCGATTAACTAACTTTTGCTAAAATATAAACAATTTTAGGGTCTTTATTTAATATTTTCTTTGGTATATTTTAAATGATATATTTATTAAAGCTTTAATGTTTTATTAGTGAAACCCAAATAACTGTATAAACACATTATTACTGTTTTTATAACAACGAAAAGTTAAGAGAGGTCCACTATGTTTATTTTAGAACAAAAGTTTATTAGTCAAAGAACTAAAAGGGTTCTGTAAAAAAACTATAAACCATTCTGGGTTATCTTCGACTCCTTTAAAACATGAAACTAACTAAGAACCAATAAGGAAGCACTTTCTCTTATGAAAATTACTAAAAAATCAAAAAATATATTTAAGATAGTATATGATCTTCACTTGAATATTTTGATAGATAATTTAATTACTTATAAAATTATGTTATTGGTACAGAAAAGCATTAAGTTTCCTATACTGTTATACATTCCATTTTCAAAAGAGGAACATTTTCTGAGGGCTTAGAAAGTTAACAGTTTTACATGTGGTAGTACTGAGGAAATTATACAGATATTTAAAACTCCTGAATTATTTATCAATTGGTTTTATATTTTGTTAATATTGTCACCAAATTGTTGAGGAAAGGTTTGACTAGTTAAAAAAAAGATTTAAATCTAAAGTTTTAATTGTGTTAAGAAAAAGTGTGATAACTTCCAGAAAACCCCATAAACGTTCCCCACAATATCTTAAAATTTATTTTGTTGGCATATCATAACATGACTTTATATGAACGAGGAAGGCATATCTAGGTCAATAAAATGTTACTTTCATTTAAGAAGTACAAATTTCACGTATATCTTCGTTACTTTTTTTTAAAACTTTAAACTCAAAATTTAAACTTTTTAGATTGTCATAAACTTGCTGACAATGTTTGTCTACATTTTGTTGAAAGTGGTATTTAAATATATCCAACTACTTCTTAAGTAACGAAGGATTTCTAAACGTCTACAATGCATCCTAGTGGTCTACCATAATACAGCCCTCTTAATATATCTACGTTCACGTACTGCTACATGAAGTCTAGTGATATGAAACAAGTCGTTTTTATTAGATATTGTTAGTAGAAATTATCTAAAACTAATAAAGTGGTCAAATATTATCACTGTAAGCCTTAAAAAAATTAATCAAAGTTTTTTTCTCATTAAAACTAGATTGTACTGCGTTTTTACAGCATATGTTCACTCGCTCACGCAAAGTCTAATAGAGCGACCGTAGAGAATTTCCAACGTCTTTTATGGGTAAAGCCTGCCAAAATATAGGATAGGCAACACTGGCAACAGCACCGCCAGTCATTTTGCATGCTTGTCAAGATACGGGTGCACTGACTATTACATTGATTTAGAGAGAGCCTGCCGCGTCATGTTTTGTAAAGGAACAAGGCGTTACGTCTAGACCAAATAAAATTTAGCTTTTAAAATTTGATATGGCTCCATATATAACGGTGGCTACAGACAGAGAGAATCTGGAAAAGTCAGGAAAAATAGGGAAAGGTCAAGGAATTGAATCAATAATAAGGAAAAGCTAAGTAATTTAACTAGGCCTACTTGACTGATGATGTACCTAAACTTATAAACAAATGGGATGAATTTTGTTTGACGATGTTAGTAAAATGCATTGCCTGGACATGTCAGTCAAAACTAGATGGTGGTAGTGTATTTGTTTTATAACACATTTACACAGAGACATATATAGTAGAGTCTCGGAAACTCGACCTAATGTGGACTGAGATGGTGTCGAGTTATTGAAATGTCGAGTTTTGCTAACGAACTTACATAAGATGCATGTCTATTATGTTATGTTTACTAAACAAGGATAAATCACAGTACAGTATCGAGTATAATAAGTACAGTACTGTAACAGTAATATACGTACAGTACAATATATTACGTGTTAATATAATGGTGTATATACATATGTGTAATATACAGAAATGCAGTACAGTACTGTACATATAATATTGTCTTGATTCGATTAACACGTTAGTGAATTGGAAAACTAACAGACACAGCACTTTTATAAACACACTAGCTGGACTGTTCCACTCGAATTACTAAACAAACTGAGAGGTTATACAGTTGAATGACCTTGGATTGTGATGACTAGCGCCAACAACTGCGCGCGTGTCGAGTTACACGGAATGTCGAGTGTCGCGTTTCCGAGAATGCTGTATTACAGGATTAAATACTAGTAAATGAACAAGAATTTACAAGAATTATGATGTTTAGTAGCTTAAGATCTTTGGAAAATACGTGATCAATGTAATAGACAAAATAATTCTCATCCATCAAGAAACAAACTGTTAAAAGGTTAGGTTTGGAATCGCTCTTAAATGTCCGGAAAATCCGGAAGAGTCGTGGAGTTCTATAAAAAAAACGTTTTGTAGCCACCCTGAATATCAGTGTAGCGTTTTACAATCACTTTTGATCAACTCTTATTTAAACCACATAAACAATAAGTGCATGAAAAGGGATTTACCATAAAAATGTGCTATATTTTCTAAAAGGAATATTTCTATGAAATATATATATAAAAGGGTTTTCCCATGAACAAAGGGAGCCACCCTGGTAAATGAGAAATTGACGTACAGACCTTCAGTTCTAACGCGATATTTAATTATACGATACGTTATTTCAAAATATGGCTCACGCCAAAATAAAGTCGAAATATTCCACCAGAGCTCTTTTTTTTCCTTAACAAACCTGTAGTTTGACTTTTATTAATAGGAAAAATGTGTGAAAACGTGACATAAGCCCATTTTCAACAACTTTTTTAAGTTTTTAGGTTTGATTTAGCCTCCTTCTAACAAATACAGTAAGTTATCTTTATATGTTATCCACAAAATACTTTTAAGATATTTTACCTTGCGATAAGAAGTTTCGTAGTTGTATATCCCGATTGATAAAAGGTGTCAGACTTCTATGCTGGCGGCCGGGGTTCAATCCTAGGTCCCGGCACAGATTTATCTGATTACCAAACCCTTCCTTCACCTATGACAAGACATCTTGTGAATGTGAGGAATGCCAGGCCTCCACCGTGGTTCGGATCCCACGTTAAACTGTAGGTCCTTCATTTCATCTCATATTCACCCTACCATTGCACATTAGCGTAAGTGCGTATAACCCGAACGGGTAGTAAGACGCGGTGCTAATAATAATAATAATATACCGATTTGTTGAACCAAGGCGACTATATTTACATTAAAATGAGACTGGAGTCTATTAGACCACTTACTCTAATTTTTTTTTTTGTAAAATCTCCAGTCATAAAAAGTATGTTTAAAACCGCAATACTTTTTTTTATGAGCACTCGGCTGTTTTTATGTGCGCGAGACTGCGAACTCGTTTTAAATCTCCTTTCTTTTCATCGTGCTTGTAATGTATTTCGAAACAGTTTTATTTTTTAGTTTATTTGGCCGTTTCTCGAAATACTTAAGTTAGTTTTAATTTTGTTTTTTAGTTAGTTTGTTAGTTAGTTTTATTCCCCTCACCGCGTCTTAAAATCCATCCAGACTATCCGCATTTGACTACGCTATTAGGACTAAATATGAGGAAGGTTTAATTTATAAGAAATGTACCAGCACTTGGGTGTTTGGAACATAGGAAGCCATTTAGGAAATAAAACGCTCTCGGTACAATTGACCAGATATTGAACCCTGACCTCTTTGTCACTGTAGAGATATACTATATGATACCTGCTTTAGTGGTAGCATAGTTTAAGGCGTCATTCTCATAATAATTGAATTGTCGGCGATGGGGTTCAAATCCCATGTTTCTTTTTCTAAATGGTTTCCCCACTCTCTTTCTACGCAGATGTGGGCACATTTGATTACAATTGAACCTTATTCATTCTTATCGCACTAGTGTAAATGTTTGGATCTCCCAGGTGGATAGTAAGACGTGTTACACGCTAAACAAATGACCAGATGATCCTGGTATTTAGTCATCGTGACCACCGGTGCGGGAATGATGCTATTAACTGGAACTTAATGATACCAGCTGTCTTTAAAATAGTTCAGATATCTAAATAATTGATAAATACACTCCGTTAACTTTGAAAATGCTCACTTTTTTAAGCCTATCCAATTGGGTTAAATAATACTGTAGTTTTTAAGATAGCTTTTCTGTACCCCTCCCGACCCTCGTCACATGAGTTAAAGGGATTTACATTACAAGACCCGCCTCGGTGGCGAAGTTGGCTAACGCGCTTGTCGGGTTGAGCTCGACTGCTGAGGACGGGGAGATCGAGGTTCGAATCTTGGTCGGGTGAACTAGGGGCGGTTTTCCTAAATGTTTTTCCACTCTCCCTCCACGCAAATGCGGGTTCACTTCCTCCAATTCAACCTTCCCAATTCCTAATCCATTAGAGTAATTAGTACTTAAAGCGTATAGCCCGAACGGTTAGTAAGACGCGGTGCTAAATATCAAATATCATACATTACAAGTCTGCTGACAGCTTTCAGGATAAATGTAGTTTTTTTAATCCGCTGTCTTAGCTCTCTTGGTTCTCATGTTATATCAAAAAACGTGTATAATTTTATCAAAGTACTGTAGTGTTATGTGTTATCAGTTTTTTAATCAAATTTATTTCTAATAAATTAAAATAATAAGATGCTCATCTACCAAATCGCAATCCTACGAATTTTTAATATTTATATTTTCTTAAAATACTGATAAATTTAAGCTCTCAATTCTAGCTTTAAAAGTAGACTATTGATACATTTTGAAATGGTCGTGCCAATGAATTCTTTCCAAACATTTCTCTAAAAGCATATCTTAATATTTTTGATTCAAATTTTATGCGTTTACATTAAGAGTTACATTACATATTGAAGCCCTAACATATATTCAATGTTAACTTATTTTGAATTTATGTGTCAAATTAAAGGACACAACGAGATTCGCTTCGTGTTCTAATTTTTTCTAGCAAGGGTACAATAAATTTGTGTATTTTTTGTTGTTGAGGTATTTACGATCCTACCTTAAAGAAACTAGCAGTGAAGAACATGAAAATTCCTAAAAAAAAATGTTCTCGATCCAGGTTGCAGTTTTTTACGACACTGGAAGTGACCTTGGCCGATTTCCTTCCAATAATAAGGACAATCGCACAAGGGGAGTTGTACCTTAAAAAAAGACGGCGTGGTAACAGAAACACTCACGATAAAACCATCATCCAGATTTGACGTGTGTTTAACATTTGCTCAATTAAAAAGACAGTTTAATATTCAGACGGTGACCTGGTGTTCTAGGGGTAAGGTGTCAGACTTCTGTGCTGGGTGTCCGGTGGTTCAATCCTCGGTCTCGGCAAAGATTTATCTGATTTCCAAACCCTTCCTTCACGACATAGACGTGTATTAATCACAACTTGTGAATGTGGGAAATGCCAGGCCTCCACCGTGGTTCGGATTCCACGTTAAACTGTAGGTCCTTCGTTTCATCTCACAATCACCCTACTATTACACATTAGCGTGAGTATAACCCGAACGGGCTGTAAGATGCGGTGCTAATAATAATAATAATAATAATAATATTCAAACCTCATATGTGAAACTGGACCATTCTCTTCGGGTCTAGGTAGGTGTCGTCTTGTATTTAGTATAGCGCAGCGGCGTGTAAGTTTAACTATGAAACTGAACCTAACGGTATGGAGATGAATTTAATCACTCCAATTTAACTTTCATTACCAATAGTCATTATTTAGATGTTAATCAGAATCAAAATGTGGAATAAATTATCCCTAATTATTAATATGTAATCTTCTATTTAAATATAAACTATTATTTTATTCGTTGGTAGTAGGGTAAATCTGACAACTGGGCACCATATAGTTAAATCTGGCAACATAGTTAAATCTAACGCTTATATCAAGTTGACTATCAAGGTCGTTAAAATATTTCTTTAGTGGCTATATTTATATTTAAAAATTATTTTTCTTCGATTATATATAATTCCAATAAAATAGATATTTCAGGTGAGTTTTTAGTCTATCCTAATGCAAAATAAAATTAATAAAAAAACCTTTGAGTAAAAACTAGTCCCATAAGTTATATTATTTCTCCACATAAAACAACAAATAATAAAGGGTACAAACGTTGACTATTAAAATTATATATATATTTATATATTAAAATAAGTGGGTGGGGTTTACACTAAAATTGGTGGGTGCCAGCCTCCACTCCTATGTTAAACACTCAGGAGGGGGAAGGGGAAGGGGAAGGGCTGGGGAGCTCTTTATCTCAACTATTATTATTATTATTATTATTATTATTATTAGCACCGCGTCTTACTACCCGTTCGGGTTATACGCACTTACGCTAATGTGTAATGGTAGGGTGATTGTGAGATTAAATGGAGGACCTACAGTTTAACGTGGAATCCGAACCACGGTGGAGGCCTGGCATTCCTCACATTCACAAGATGTCTTGTCAGAGGTGAAGGAAGGGTTTGGTAATCATATAAATCTTTGCCGGGACCTAGGGTTGAACCCCGGCCGCCAGCACAGAAGTCTGACACCTCACCCCTAGACCGCCGGGTCACATTTATCTCAACTAACTCTGACAGTGGCACGAAGACTCTTAACACTCGAGACCACTGGCTGTGCCCGGGAACGTTTTTCTGGATGTTTCGATGCTAATAATAATGTCACTACCCCAACTACAACAATGTTCTGCTGTAAATTTATACAAGAGTCGAAGGAAAATACATAAAATATGACATGAACAATTTAAATAAAATGGATCACTGAATGAAATGTACTATTTAAAATTACAATTAAAAAATATTTATTGAAACCGTTTTGGGTTATTATTATTATTGTTTCATTGTTACCACATCTCAATCCTACCTATAGAATTCCAAGTAAATATAATTTAAAATCTTACATATAAGATATATTTTACTACAGCTAGTATTGATTGAACAATATAATTATCAAATTAAAAAAAAAACATTGTTGAAAAAAATAATTAATCAATAGAAGTATTACAATTTTGGAGAGGATAAAATTTTAATTGATGTTCTAGAGGTAGTAAAGTGTCTGAATGTTTTTAATTTATACTTTAAGACTGATGTGAGAGAAAAATAATAATTTAATGTTGAAGACTTGGCTAGATCACACCAATAAATATGTCCATGTTGAAATAGCACAAATGTTTGAAATTTGTTTCCTTTTATTAATGTCAACTTCTCCACACTTGTAAAGGAAATAAACAGTCTCTAGTTTTCCCCTATACACTTAACTTTCTAATTGACACTTATATTTCATATTTAAACTATCGTTCCACTTAGAAATTTGATTTAGTAGTAACACAGATTTAGTTCCATGTTTTTAAGATGCCAAAGAAAGAAGACCCTAATATTCTTCAAATACTGTTCCAGGAATCAAATTTTAAGACGTCCTTTTTTTCCCCCTTCCAACTCCAAAGAGAATATATATATGTATTAAAACAAAAGTTGGCCATGGACTAGGGATAAACTAAAATATAAAATGAAATTTAATATAAAGGTTGAAAACAAATATGACAAATATTTTAAAAGGAATGATAATGTTTATTTCCATCTGTCAAAATTGAAATGGATTTGAATGGCATTGAAATTTAAAGGTAAATATACATCACGTTTTCTTTTCTTGCTTCTTTTATAATTACGAGACACGCCACTCACTTGTTTAACAGTCCTGCTCATGCCTTGGAATAAGGGCCGACCGCTAAAACAAAACAAAAAGCTAACACATTTCTTAGTAGAATAAATATGTCTAATAAAGAGGTAGGTGTTCCTCCATAGCTCAAAATTTATTATTTCAAACAATATTAAACGATCTTCCTTCCGTTTTATGGTGATAAACTTTATTATTTTGTCACGCACGGCAACAAAGCGCGTTATGCTGCGGATGAACTTTGAAGTACATAATTTAACTCAACCAAAACAAAAATAAACTGTAAAATATTTACAAATTAGAAAAAATATAGGGAACTATACGGTAGGGTGGCAAATCACATTACAAAGTGCGCTTAAAAAAAAGTTATATAAATCGCATTTCGGTTGAAATTTCAAATCATTGCAATAGTATACTCACCCGCCTCGGTGGCATAGTTAGCTAACGCGCTAGTTTCGTGTTGAGCTAGACTGCTGAGGACGGGAAGATCGTGGTTCGAATCTAGTTTGGGTGAATTGGAGGTGTGGTTTCACAAAATGGTTTTCCACTATTCATCTACGCAAATGCGGGTTCATTTAATCTAAATTCAACCTTCCCAATTCCTAACCCATTAACGTAATTAATGCTTAGGCCTATAACCCGAACGGGTAGTAAGATGTGCTGGTATAAAAAAAAATCTGAATTTAACTCGGTTTTTTTGGTAAACAAAAACAGGACGAACAGACAATCTCCGGGCCGAACTTTGAACATACATTTACTGTTTCTTATGTTCGTTTTACTGTTGAAAGTTCTTTTCTTGAATTTTAATAAGGAACCTCGTTCCAAGCTCTAGGATAACTTTGCTTATATCTCCGCAACTATTGGCGATATTAACTTTTATACTTTACCCAAATGGTCGTAGTAGAGAACACTTTCATTCTGAGCGTGTAGGAATGCGATTTGCTTACATTTACGATGTTTAAGGAACTTTAGGAGATATTACATTAAACAAAAAAACTTTTCCCAAACGATCGGAAGTGTATATAACAACTTTCCGTTCTGAAAGTTACTCATAGATAAAACTTCGGGGTAGAGGTGTGAATCATTATTTACGGGACCTCGCAAGTGCAGACAACCCGAACAGTTAATAATATATGGTGCACACACACACACACACACACACACACACATACATACGATATATCTCAATCCATGGGAAGTATTAACTTCTATGTTCGATTCTGGGACATTGAAAACTTGTCAACTTCCTTTTCGTTGGATGGACTGATAAGAACTTAGCTCTTTCTTCCCCCCCCCCCCTCT